>OX030962.1:6957461-7077461 GCA_943735955.1 Piscicola geometra
ATCCAGTTCAAACAGAAAAAAGTGATTAAGCGGACCTCAGTACTCCTTCCCGCGTTGCTCAGTCTTTGTATTAATGAAGAAGTTTCATGGAGGGCCTTAATTGTTTGTCTTCAAGCCTTTCGGCACTGAAACCTTTTTTTCAAGGCTGCCCCACCCTCCACTTTGATTTCTTTGAGGACTTGAATCTGAGTTTTGATTCATCTTTGTTTTGCATTCCCGCCACAATAATTGACATCTTCAGCCATGACTATCGAGTTCATTAAATTCAAAATGGGTCGAACAACATTTATTAAATGTCAAGCGAAGAAGTCAAATTAGTGTTTAAAATGTGGATGAAAATATAAAACAAAAAGATTTGTGTATGAGCGAGATTGAATCTCTCTGTAGAAGCTCGAAAGCGTGCAAGAACGAGGGGGACTTTAATCTGAGGCGGCATCAAGTTTTACGGATGAGTGTGTTGTCTTGGTGCGACGTCTTCATGAATCATTGCTCGCCATTAATGCCCTAATTCCTTACACACGCAGTCAGCCTCCGTTCGATGCTGCAGCAAGGGAACAACACAAGCCTCTTTCAGGGGTTTATCTCTCTTTCGAAAAACAAGCGTTCTTTTGTAAAACCCTTATCTAGATGGACGCACTGATACGCACCCTCCGAGCTTTTGCATGCAAAATATTTCACAAAATTGAAATGCGTCATGAACATTAATTGAAATTGCTTTTTTTAAAACTTTTTTTTTCGAAACGACTTTTGAAAAACAATTGATTGTTCCACTTTTCTCACAAATGAAGGCGAACACTGACGAGGTCACGTGAGAGGAGTCTTAAGTTGTAGCGTCAGTCCATCAGGCAATCTTAAAGACGCCGTTGTTGAAACTGTGGTGTCGCCATGAAGGCACCAACAACCTCTTGGCGTTTTCAATCCAAATGACTTTTCAGAAATGTGAAAAATCATTTCGAGAGATTAGTTTTCTTAAAGGCGCATTTTTGCATTAATGAAGAGCAAAAAGATCTCAAACGGCAGGTCTTGTGCTCCGGAAGGAATGAAGCAACAATTGCAAGGAACATAAACTTCCGTGAGGGGGAGCAAACACAAACGTCGTAGGAACGAAGGATCGCAAAACAAACACGAGAGGACCTCTAAAAATGATACTTTTAATTATTTTTGCGATCCTGCTCGCTCGGCTGATTTACTTCTCAGACGGCCATTTGTGTTTTACTTATAGATCAGATGATCTCCTCCGCTATTTATTTCTTTGGTCGCTATTCCGATTCTCAGATAAGAACGTTTTCACGCACGAAGGCGCAGCGTCCATGTCGTGTACACCGCGCTCATTATCTTGCAAGCAGAAATGCCCGACTGCAGCCATTCATAACGAACATAAAAAAGGGAACCTAAAACAAGAACAGAATAATCCGTAGAAAATGAAAAAGAAAAAGAAAAAGGATATAAAAAGTGCATTACGAAAATTGTTGAAAAAAATATTACAAAGTTTGCATGGTTTTAATTAATATTTCAGAGAAGGAGAGTTTGCTTCCCAAGAGGGGGGTGCGTTCGACTTGCCTTCCTTTCCTTCGGCACTCAGGCCGGATTTAGAGCTCAGTCTTTGAGTTTGGACGTTTCACGGGGAAGCCTTTGTCACTTCTCCTCCTGCTGCAGCTCATGTTCGGAAGCATGCAGTGGTACCCCTATCATTTCGTAGAATTGCTTTATAAAAGGTTATATTGGGCATTTGTGTGTGTGTTTGTGTGTGTGTGTGTTTGTGTGTGTGTCTGTATGTGTATGTGTTTGTGTGTGTGTGCGTGTGTGTGTGTGCTTGTGTGTGTGTGTGTGTGTGTGTGTGTGTGTGTGTGTGTGTGTGTGTGTGTGTGTGTGTGTGTGTGTGTGTGTGTGTGTGTGTGTGTGTGTGTGTGTGTGTGTGTGTGTGTGTGTGTGTGTGTGTGTGTGTGTGTGTGTGTGTGTGTGTGTGTGTGTGTGTGTGTGCGTGCGTGCGTGCGTGGTATATTTAGAACAACATAACACAGTATTTCTTAATAATAAGTAACGTTTATAGCGTTTTTATAGACACATTAACAAAACGTTACAGAAACATCAGAATCGAAAAATTAGGACAATAAAAGAAGATTAATAAAAACCTGCTCAAGCGAAAATATATTTTTTTGCTTGTGACAAAAAAGAAATGAAATGTTAGTCATTACAATGTACATCATGCAAGTAACAAGCACTTCCATACAAGCATAAAAGCATTTCTTAGTTGGCTCATTTGTTGAAGATGAAATCATGACTCGTTCTTTACCGATCTTTGTCGTGTCTTTCTAAATCTGGATCGGAACGGACGTAAGGGAGGGTGGAAAGGGGCTGCGAAGGAGTCTTTCTGCAGCCTCTTGGCGATTGATTGGTAAATGTGACGTGTGTTTTGTAGTTGCCATTTGTTTGTCCTTCGATACAATACAATAAAATACAATCTTACATCAAGTGATTGTTTGAAAGTTTAAATGCAATAACTAAATGCGAGAAAAGAGACGCATGCAACAGTCGCTTGGGTGTCCGAGGAATTCGTCGCGCGGACAATTCGTAAAAAATAAAGAATTTTAAAACGCATAATTGAAATGCCTTAATCAGTGCACAAAATGAGAGTGTTCAGAGCACCCTTGTGCGCATTGCGATTTGATCGGCTCTGCAGATAAAAGTCAAATAAATATTTGAAAGGTTCTTCCTTTTTTCTTCAAAAGTAATTTCGCTTTGTTTTGAAAGATACGCTAAGCACTTGAAAAGAATAAGAAAATGGTGGTTTTGAGAATTGAATTTTTTAAAATAGAAGTTTTTTTCACTGGAGCATGTCAGAAGCTGCCGTAGGAAATTCTAAACTTGATAATTTTGAGCAGCAGAAAATTGAAAGATTCTCTAAGCAAAAAGCGATGAGACTCAAGAAGTCAATTTCAGAGTTTTTGGAGAACTTGTCACCAGGGAAAGATGAAGGAAAGTGCCCTTGGCGAGTGGATTGGCCTTGGAGTTGAGGAGGTTGGCATGCACTCAAGGGAGGCTTGTCTTTAATGAGTTCTTGCCCTCCGTAACAAACATCAACGCATTATAACAAATTAAATCTTCAACTGCATATCTTTTTCCGCCAACGAATGAAGATTGTGGCAACGAATGAAGATTGTGGCAACGAATGAAGATTGTGGCAACTGAAAAACTGTATTTCATTTTCCCATTATTTTATTTATAAATTTGCGAACATTAATTGGAAGTTTTGTTGGGAGAAGGGAGAGTTCGATCTTCAGAAGCTCTTTAAATTTAAATTAAATGTACATCTCGTGCATACATCATTCCAGTTTGTATATCCATACATTATTCCAGTTTGTATATCCATACATTATTCCAGTTTGTATATCCATACATTATTCCAGTTTGTATATCCATACATTATTCCAGTTTGTATATCCATACATTATTCCAGTTTGTATATCCATACATTATTCCAGTTTGTATATCCATACATTATTCCAGTTTGTATCTTCATACATTATTCCAGTTTGTATCTTCATACATTATTCCAGTTTGTATCTTCATACATTTCAAATGTAAATGTGGAGATCGTATATTTATAGATTGCATATGTATATGTAAAGATTGTATATGAGTATGTATACATTGTATATGAATATGTATAAATTGTATATGAGTATGTATACATTGCATATGTAAGATTGTATATGTATACCAGACGGAGGAAGCATATAAAGGAAGACTGGCATGTGTTGGCTCGAAGCGCTGTGTCTTTTCACTGCTCTAATGTCTCTCCTTCTGCTGCAAGTCCTGGAGATTTCTTGAAGGTGAGATGGGCTTTTTTTGATGACAAAAAATAAACTTGACTTTTTTTTAATCTTCGGAAGTAAAAATTAAGATGTATCTGTAATTAAAACCCCTTTTAGGCTTATAATTAAATTAATTAAGATGAAAAATGTTCCATGAAATATAAAATGTCAAACTTTAATTTAAATGTCAATTTAATGAACTGATCAAGTTGACATCAGCAACATCAATTTTTCACTCAAATTATTTAAAACTTCAAAATGTTGACGTCTTTATTCTTCGAGATAAAACTCTGAAATTTGTGCTCTATAAAACGTGAATTAAATCATCAAAAACAGAATATAATTTTAAAATGTTGTACATAAATAATTTGTAAAAATAGGAAAAATAAAATTCAGCGAGAAAATGAAATACCATAGATTATCTTTTTCGAAAAAGGTTTTTAAAATATATTTATCTGCAGATAGCGTTAGCGACAAGGAGGAGTTATGGGTGGAGGGCTATTGTATTGCAATGTGTATCTTGAGGTGAATAGCATCTCAAGTCAAACATGGCCACAGTTAACTGCGCAGTCAAGGTTGTTAAAACAATTATGCGTTCTTTCAGGATGGAGCTGAGAGCAAACCTTTCCACTTTAAGTTTCATTTAACAAAGTAAAAAACAAAAATTTAACGCAATGAAAAAACAATTGCCATACGGATTAAGTCTCTCAAATTTCTTCTTCTTTTTAAACTTCAAAAATCAAACTTTTCGTGAAATATTTTCTTTAAAAAAAGATAATTTTGACGTCTGTTACCTTTAGCTTTCGAAGCTTCTGGATGGGCTAACTTGCTCCTCTCCCTTCTCAGACACTTTCCACTTTCAGAAGCTCCGTAGTTGAGTCTCAGACATGCAACTTGCTCGAGAGCACTTGTGTTTGCATTCACCTTATGCCCATTTAGTGCCGTGCTTGGCAGTGTTCACTCCAGACTTTGTTTTCCTAACGGTCAAGATCAGTTTATGAATATTTTTGGACTTTTATAAAAATTGAGTTATTTAGCAAAATGTCACTTCCTTTTAATGTGTTTGAAGTTGAACAGAAGTTCTCCCGAGTTTGAAAAAACAAAAGATGAGAATAAAAAAACAAAACAAAGGAAGATGAAATACTTGGTTTTGGAAGCCTCTTCATATTTGGAAGCAGCCAAGTATGCTTATTCAATCACTATTAAAGGCTCACAGAAGATAAGGTTAGATCAGCCAGAGATGCCATGATTGGAAGCAAGACTTCCCATTACACATTCCCCTCGTTTGCTGAATCCGTAGAAAAGCACCAAACCTTATTTTCATCATAGGCTCAAAATTACATGAAGAAAAAAAAAATATAAAAAATTAATTGATTTATTTAAAAATAATAAATATTATTAATGGATGGCAGTGTCATGAGGAAGATGGTAGCAAGAATCAGGTAAAGGCACATAAATGAACACTAAAAAATGCTTCAGCTACAATTTCAGTCATTTCTCGTTAACTCTTATCTTCCACTTCCATCATCATCATCATCACCATCATCATCATCATCATCATCATCATCATCATCATCATCATCATCAGCATCATCATCATCATCATCATCATCATTATCATCATCATCTTGTCTTCGAGAAACATTGACCATAAAGCAGAAATATCGAATAGAAGATGAGTCGTTGATCGGAACACGCAATTCATGACCGGGAAATCCCCAATCCCAAATTAACTTTCCCATTCACCAAGCGGCTCAGTTCTCGCACTTGCAGCTGGAGGCTTACTCGAGATCTTTCGCCAGAGCGGAAATGACGGAGAAAATGAGCTGGAGACACTAATCTGTCCCAGGACCCCTGCAGGCATGCCTCCTCATTCACGCAGGCAGGCCTCCTCATTCATCGCCAGTCCATAAATCACCACAGTGTCGGCCCACCTGCTTTGTTTCCCCTTCGTCACGTCCCTGCTTGAGGCGACCATCATTTTTGAATGCTACACTTTTCGAAACTGTCTTTCCAGCTTGAGTTGTTTTCATTAAAGTTTACTTTTTAATTATAAAATGGAAACAAAGACTGGGCAGCTTTGCTCAATCACTTCTGACCCTATTCAGAGATGTGTGTTTACTTGGAGTTATCGCTTTTTTTTGATAATTTAAAGATTTTAAAACTACAATTCATACATATTTTGTCATATATTAACAGGCTTTTGTCATTCTTCAAAGTATAAGTTTTACAGCCTCAATATGTTTTTGTATGGTTCTGTTCGCATGGAAGAAAAAAGAGATTCTCGTGGAGGTTTAACCTTTAGGAACTTTCGGGTTTAAACAATCTCCGCCGTTTTATCTGGTTTAATTTTGGCTTTATCTGACAGAACTGATGCCTTTAAAGTGAATAATCTATTGAATAATCTCAAAATAAAGCCATCTTTGTGTCGATTAAATATTTTCCTGTGAGAGGTTAATCAATGGCGGCGATCAATGCAGTCTTTTGTTGGCGCGAGATGTTATTGATAACCATTTAAGGTAAAATAATTCCTGCATTGTCTCGTTTGTGTCAACGTGTGAAAAACCATTTTCGAAATCAATCCGTAATACTTTTACCTGATCCCTTTAAAATTATTTTCAGATTCAACTTCCTTTCATCTTCCCCCACCCCATCCCTACCTTCAAAAGACGAACGACATTCCACATCAACTTCAAGATGGACAACCAATACTGTTGCAACACTCGACTGAACCTCTCGCCCAACATTCTGACGTCACTCTGCAGCAATGCAAACCACTGCAGTGACCTGCGTAGCAAGGTCGCTCGAGTGAGGTGTCTCAGATCCGGCTGCACCAGAGCCTACCTCATCCTCTTCAACCTCATCTTCTTGGTACGTCTCAATCATACAAACATACAATGTGTCGTCTTCTTCAAATATCGTTATCTATTCCCCATTCATTAGCAACCATTGAAAGAGTTTAAGGCAGTGTTTATTCAACATCGATCACTATTCTTCCACTCTATTTATTCTCCCATCTGTCTTGAAAGGTGTTTCCATTAAAATGAAAAACATTTTTATTCATTTATAAATCAACCATAAAATTATATTTTCAATCTCGAAAAAATTGAGAATTTGAAAAAAGTTTCCATGTCTATTCTCAATTCAGAAAGGCTTTGAACGTGCAAACCATCCGTGCTCCCATTCTAGAATACTTTTAGTAACAGACTTTTAGTAACAGACTTTTAGTAACAGACTTTTAGTAATAGACTTTTAGTAACAGACTTTAAGTAACAGACTTTTAGTAACAGACTTTTAGTAACAGACTTTTAGTAACAGACTTTTAGAAACAGACTTTTAGTAACAGACTTTTAGTAACAGACTTTTAGTAACAGACTTTTAGTAACAGACTTTTAGTAATAGACTTTTAGTAACAGACATTAAGTAACAGACTTTTAGTAACAGACTTTTAGTAACAGACTTTTAGTAACAGACTTTTAGAAACAGACTTTTAGTAACAGACTTTTAGTAACAGACTTTTAGTAACAGACTTTTAGCAACAGACTTTTAGTAACAGACTTTTAGTAACAGACTTTTAGTAACAGACTTTTAGTAACAGACTTTTAGTAACAGATTTTTAGTAACAGACCTTTGGTAACAGATTTTTAGTAACAGACTTTTAGTAACAGATTTTTAGTAACAGACTTTTAGTAACAGACTTTTAGTAATAGACTTTTAGTAACAGACTTTAAGTAACAGACTTTTAGTAACAGACTTTTAGTAACAGACTTTTAGTAACAGACTTTTAGTAACAGACTTTTAGTAACAGACTTTTAGCAACAGACTTTTAGTAACAGACTTTTAGTAACAGACTTTTAGTAACAGACTTTTAGTAACAGACTTTTAGTAACAGATTTTTAGTAACAGACCTTTGGTAACAGACTTTTAGTAACAGACTTCTAGTAACAGACTTTTAGTAACAGACTTTTAGTAACAGACTTTTAGTAACAGACTTTTAGTAACAGACTTTTAGTAACAGACTTTTAGTAACAGACTTTTAGTAACAGATTTTTAGTAACAGACTTTTAGTAACAGACTTTTAGTAACAGACTTTTAGTAACAGACTTTCAGTAACAGACTTTTAGTAACAGACTTTTAGTAACAGACTTTTAGTAACAGACTTTTAGTAACAGACTTTTAGTAACAGACTTTTAGTAACAGACTTTTAGTAACAGATTTTTAGTAACAGACTTTTAGTAACAGACTTTTAGTAACAGACTTTTAGTAACAGACTTTCAGTAACAGACTTTTAGTAAGAGACTTTTAGTAACAGACTTTTAGTAACAGACTTTTAGTAAGAGACTTTTAGTAACAGATTTTTAGTAACAGGCTTTTAGTAACATACTTTTAGTAACAGATTTTTAATTATATTTTCGCATTTTTATTCGTGTTTTAAATGTGTAATAATTGGTTTTCTGACTTCTCTACCTAGCTGGGAGCTTCGACGTTGTGCTTGATATAGTATACGGTCATTTAGTGGCTTAGAAACAAATGAAACTGCTAGCGACAGACTAAAGTTGAAAGGGCATGGAAACAGTCAAACTCAAGGTTCTACTGCCAAATTATGTAACCAGAAAACTAATTTTGCATACTCTTCCTTGAAACCACTCCAAAAACAAAAACTGCTCTCGCAAAGGCCTTCTTCGCGACCATGAAAAGCATTAAAGTCTCCTTAACGATGATGAACTGGCGAATTCTATCGGCGGACATCGCTGTAACTTACAGTATAAGTAGTTCGGCCAGAGTTTTTAAATGAAGTTAACGACCAGTCATGCTCATTACTCAATTGAAACAATCTTAATCAAGGAGTTTCGTTCATTCATCCATTGTTGCTGTTAGCCCACTGAAACCGTCTTGAAAGTCAAATATTCAAAGGTTTGATTAGGTTTCCATTTCATGCGATCAGTCAATGGAATTTATTACCTTTCCACCCACAGCCATGAAGCATCTAAATGGAAATTTAATGAAATATTTATTTGAATCTCGGTCAATATCTTTAGCTTCTTGTCAAATGCCACCACAATCTGGCATCAAGATGGGAGGCTGAATCGCAAGGAGACGATAAACTAATTTGTTTTGAACGAGAAATAGTGTATCCTAGTTGTCATGGCGTCTGCAAAAGTATTCAGTAGATTGAAACACCAGTTTATGTGAGTCTGTCAGCGGAGATGTTGACGTGGAAGGCTGAATGATGAAGCTTTCACAAGCCCGTTTCAAGGGCCTAATTAGCGCCTAGCCAGAGGGCTTCCCTTCCTTGTCCTGTCTGCTTCCGTGCGTCGTCTGTGATCTCGCGCCAATGCCCTTCCATCTTGACATCCTTCTTCCATTCTCATATTCTTTCAATACTTTCTTTTTTCACGTCGAAATAGCCTATCTAAGCAATTCTTTAGGTAATTAACAGCATGCAAAGTAAGCCTCTACAAATTTGAATGTAGAAAAGAACTTACAAACGCACACACACACACACACACACACACACACACACACACACACACACACACACACACACACACACACACACACACACACACACACACACACACACACACACACACACACACACACACACACACACACACACACACACACACACACACACACACACACACACACACACACACACACACACACACACACACACACACACACACACACACACACACACACACACACACACACACACACACACACACACACACACACACACACACACACACACACACACACACACACACACACACACACACACACACACACACACACACACACACACACACACACACACACACACACACACACACACACACACACACACACACACACACACACACACACACACACACACACACACACACACACACACCTACACACACACACACACACACACACACACACACACACACACACACACACACACCTACACACACACACACACACACACACACACACACACACACACACACACACACACACACACACACACACACACACACACACACACACACACACACACACACACACACACACACACACACACACACACCACACACACACACATACACACACACACACACACACACACACACACACACACACACACACCTACACACACACACACACACACACACACACACACACACACACACACACACACACACACACACACACACACACACACACACACACACACACACACACACACACACACACACACACACACACACACACACACACACACACACACACACACACACACACACACACAGACACACACACACACACACACACACACACACACACACACACACACACACACATACACACACACACACACACACACACACACACACACAAGCTCTCTAAGAAATTAATATGGCGATAGCGGAAATGGCTGTAGGTGGAAGCGATAAGCACGCATGTGGACATCCTCGACGTTGTATCGAGTCACGTGATGGTGGTGGTGTTGTACGTCGGTGAGGGTGGTTGTGTTGAGTAGTTAATGAAGTCTGCTACTACTACTTCTACTACTACTACTACTACTGCTACTACTGCTACTGCTACTGCTACTACTACAAATACTCCTACTACTACTACTACTACTCCTACTACTACTACTCCTACTACTACTACTACTATTACTACTACTACTGCTACTGCTACTACTACAACTACTCCTACTACTACTACTACTCCTACTACTACTACTACTACTACTACTACTACTACTACTACTACTACTACTACTACTACTACTACTACTACTACTACTACTACTACTACTACTACTACTACTACTACTACTACTACTACTACTACTACTACTACTACTACTACTACTACTACTACTACTACTACTACTACTACTACTACTACTACTACTACTACTAATAATAATAATAATAATAATAATACTACTACCACTACTACTACTACTACTACTACTACTACTACTACTACTACTACTACTACTACTACTACTACTACTACTACTACTACTACTACTACTACTACTACTACTACTACTACTACTACTAATACTAATACTACTACTACTACTATTAGTACCATCTACCACTACTACTACTACTATCTACTCCTCCTTCATTCATCACAAACTACCGAAGGCTAGGACAGTGCTAGCAATCATAATCTACTGCAGTGGAAGACGCCAACTTGATTGCTGCATGAGAAGTATCAAGATGAAGCGGATGTCTTATCTAACCATCCACCCATCCATCCACCCATCCATCCACCCATCCATCCATCCATCCATCCACCCATCCATCCACCCATCCATCCACCCATCAATCCACCCATCCATCCACCCTTCCATCCACCAATCAATCCACCCATCCATCCACCCATCCATCCACCCATCCATCCACCCATCCATCCACCCATCCATCCACCCATCCATCCACCCATCCATCCACCCATCCATCCACCCATCCATCCACTCATCCATCCACTCATCCATCCAACCATCCATCCACCCATCAAACCACCCACCCATCCACCCATCCATCAATCCAACCAACCATCCAATTTTTCCCCCATCCATTTATCCATCCATCAATCCAATCGATGATTGATCTATTCGTCCATCCATCCACCCATCCATCTACCTAACGCCGTACAACGTTGCCATGGCAACCAAAGCGGAACCTGTTGTCATGACAACCAATTAAAAAGCCTCAAACAAACATCGCTCAAGCGCAGCAACGAACAACGATTCTTTATGACGTCACGTGTGTACCAAAGACACTCAATCGAGGTCTTGCGAGGCCCCTCTGTTTGCTCTTCTCCTCAGTAGCATTGCAGATCACCATCTCGACTCCTTGCAGACTCCGAAACACTTTGAGTTTCCCAAGATGGCCTTGCGTGTTGCTGAGGCATCTCCAAGCAACTCATCTTGGCCACCCCTATGGAAGTATGTCACTAATGACTGAGATCCTCGCGAGACGCCACTATTGCGAATTGATTTGGTGGGTTTTAGTGGAAAGTTGAAAGTTTGATCAAAATGTCAACTTTGAGGCGGTGTTTGAGAGGGTGGTAGTTGGCTTGTCGCAAGGCTTTCCAACGTGCTTTCTGGAAACTTCGCACACAGAAAAAAGTTAAAATTGTAAAGTTTTGAACGAATAAAAAGTTTAAGATTTTGTTGAATAATTCTGTAAAATGCTGGCATGATTGACTTTGTACCGCAGTGATTGCCAAATAAATTACCTAGAAAATTCCTCTGCTCAACTGAAGCGGGAAGAACATATTGAAATGAAGAAATCTCAAAAAATGGACGATACACGCCTTAAAATGCAGAATCTTGGAGGATAATGGCGCACAAAACGCTGTAATTACAAGAGGTGTCAAACGCATGCAACAAAGCCTTCGTCCCTGCATTCTTACACGTCTCCAATGGATGTGTGTGTGTTTGTTTCTGTGTGTGTATGTGTGTTTGTGTGTGTGTTTGTGTGTGTGTGTGTGTGTGTGTGTGTGTGTGTGTGTGTGTGTGTGTGTGTGTGTGTGTGTGTGTGTGTGTGTGTGTGTGTGTGTGTGTGTGTGTGTGTGTGTGTGTGTGTGTGTGTGTGTGTGTGTGTGTGTGTGTGTGTGTGTGTGTGTGTGTGTGTGTGTGTGTGTGTGTGTGTGTGTGTGTGTGTGTGTGTGTGTGTGTGTGTGTGTGTGTGTGTGTGTGTGTGTGTGTGTGTGTGTGTGTGTGTGTGTGTGTGTGTGTGTGTGTGTGTGTGTGTGTGTGTGTGTGTGTGTGTGTGTGTGTGTGTGGGGGGGTGGATGTGTTGTGTGTGTGTGTGTGTATTGGATGATGAGATGGATTGATCGAGGGCCTGTAATGAGGGGTCTGAGCAAATGCGAGAGAACGAAATTAAGAGGATTGATGGCTGTGGCATGAAAACATCGAATTAAAAGATGTCGAATCTTTTATGAGAATCTCTGGAAATTAAAAACTGCAAAGAGAAAAGCGGAAGGAGTTGAAAGTGGTGTTGAGGGAGGCGTGGATGGCACGGCGGTGGTGGAGCAGCCGAAACGGAGGAGAGTGCCTGCAGCAGTGAGTAATGGCGGACTGATGAAAGGCAAACAAGAATTTGAAAAATTGAAAATCGATAATTTTGTTGTTCATGCCTCATGGACATTTTTATATGCTCTGTCATCATCATCATCATCATCATCATCATCCTCATCACCATCATCATCATCATAAACAATGGTTTTATTGAGCTTGAATATTGCAATATTATATCAGATTCCTGAAGCAATAATTTATTAAAAGACTTATTAGTGACTGACTTTGAAGGCAAGGAGGAGATTACAAATCTATTTCAATGCAATTATTGAGTTACTCACAATATCGTTCAATTCATTTACTTCTAAGCCGAATCAAGATCACATGCATGGGCTGTTGAAGAGGGGCTAAGACACAACCCATTTCACAGGTGACCAGTTGTGTGGTTCTTTCTCTGGGAATCTCTCTGCAGATCCAACGACACCAGCAACAGCACCAGTTCTACCTCCCCTTCTACTACCCATCCTCACCCCCCCTCTCCCTCGACCCCACACAAACCTCCTCCTCCCTGCCACCCCCTTCATTTGCCCCCTCCTCTCTAGCAGGAGGGCTCATCTTCACCCCCCTCGAACACTTTCCCATCCTCTTCCTTTCATTCGCCATCTTCATCTTCATCCTCACCTTCCTCGGCTGCTGTGGCGCTTGTGTAGACAGTGCTTTCTTCCTCTGTTTGGTTGGTTTCTTCGCTTTTTTGTGAAAATTATTTTATTTAATTTCATCTTGTTAAATCTTTACATAACTTCAAGTGTAAATGACCTTTCATTATTTAGAGCAAATACCGAATAACCAACGTCACAACTACTCATGCAACCCTCCAGTACTCCTTGATGCTGTGTGTGGTGTTCATCTCTGAGGTGGTTCTCTTGGTTCTCGCCTGTCTCTTCAGCAACCAGGTGAACTTCAATATTCAAAATCTTAAGATATCTTGCAAAATTCTTATAGCAGATTTGAACCTCTTTAACCAGGCCATATTTTATTTCTGTGCTACTATATGGCTAATTCTTTGTTATTTTAAATTTTAATTGAGATTTACTTTAGTGCGCTTTTGTGCATATACCTATCAAATAGAGAATCAAACTTTATAATTATTATCTCAAACTCAGTTCGTAATTAACAAGTCAATCTGAATGGAAAACGTCAGGTGTCGTTTAAATTAAATGACTTTGACTTATTTATGCGTGAAACATTCAGAAAACTGTAGTTCTTACAAAATAAAAAAACAAGATCTCAAGCAAACACTAAAAAATAATTAAAAATCATGCAAAAAAGCTCTATAAAAAAATAAAAAAGCGAAAAATTTGCAAGAACTTCTTTTTTAGAACAACCGAATTATCTTAAAACCCGTAAACAAGCACACGAACGCCACACAAACACCTCGAACGTTCCTACGGCAACACTTGTTCTTTACGCGAACACGTTTGCCTTATAGCCCTCATGTTCATGCGCCGTATCACATCCAGGCGGAAGATAATAGAGACGAAGGTGGAGTTAACGTCGTTCAAGAAAGTGAGAACTAAACTGGAAAGTGATTAACTTGTACTATTCTTGCTTCAAATTCACTCGACCAAGCCACAAAAATAAATTTCTCATGAGCCTGGTGTTGATGATAGTTTGAGTTTTGTTCTGAATCAAAAAATAAAATCAAAGCTAAGTTTTTCAGTTATTTGTAAGTCAAATAACTCCTTGATGGATCGTATTTTGGATTAAGATGAAGGAAATATTTTTATTCCGTTCTTGTTGCCTCCCAATCTAGTAGATGCATTGGAAACACGGCTTAATTCAAACACAATTTACTTTTCGTCGTGACGGAAGCAACTGATCCAAGTTGTGATGCAGTTGAGTGGAGTGGCTGGCACCTGTCCAAAGTGCTCTGCCATCAGCTTGCAAGTCAACTGGTCTGCCTTTAAGCACTGACCAATACAAAAGCATCGTCGACAGATTCAGCAAGGTCAATCTAAACACTATAAGGGTTATTATGGCGAATAGGTGAGCATTTGGCAGAGACTGACAGCATTCTGTTGCAACTTTCATCTTCAAAATACTTTTTCTGCGCTGCAATTGCCTAAAATATTCCGCTTGTTTTAATCTTGTTTAATGTAGAAAAGTCCTTATTCAATGGTTTTACGTTAAATTATTTTTATTTAATGAAGAGTCTTCTTTCGAATAATGGTTTTTCTGATTTGAAAAAGATATTTTAGATTTTATTTATGCGGTGAAGATAATGCCTTTGCGAACTGAAGTCTGTGAAAAGCTGGCTAAGAAGGATTAAAACTTCCAAGATGATCACCTTGGAGTTGACATGGAGAATGCTTGTGCGTGCCGTTGCCGTTCAGTGTTCTTCAGAGTGACATTCCAAAAACAATTGTTAATATGTTTTTCAAAACGATCAATTGTATCACAATGAATATATATTTATTAGAAGAAATAATTAATGAAAAATTTTAAATTGAAAATTCATAGAAATAGCTTTGAGATAATCCTCACTCGAAGCAGCATAAAGTCTGACTTAGGTATCTCTCGGCCAGTAACTTGATAAGTATAAATTTTCTTAATCTTTCATTGTCTCAAAACGTTCCTAGGCACCTAGGCACCCAAGCAACCTGATGACACTTTCAACCGGTCATGACGGGAATTTTTTTGAAATCTCACTGGCTCCGCAACAGCTGTTATTTCAACCATTATTTTCTAAAGTTTCCAACCTTCTTTTTTGGACACTTTTCATTATTCTGCACCAAAACACCAATTTCTCCATTCCCAAGAATTTATAAAACTAGTTTAAACTTTCTTTGGTTCTGCAACCAAGCGGACCATGGGCAGTTGTGTCCAGTGCGCTGAACGGTCTTTTTAGCGAGCAGTCTTCTGAAGCATGCAGCATTACACTTCTATGGGAAGCACACATGACTCCTGAAGGAACAAGTTTAAAGTGTATCTATGAGTAGAAAGATTTTTGTTGGAATGTGGTACGAGGCAAATTAGGAATGAATCTCAAAACTTTGATCGAAAGAACGGATCGATAATAGTGAATAGAAAAATAAAACCAAAATGAAATATTATCAGGAAAATGTCCGTAAGAAACAATTGTAGAGGTAGTTTAAGTTCTCAGAATCGATGTAGAGTCATCCAAGTCATTGAAACCACTAATGACATTTATTTCAGTCTTCAAGAACGATTGTATGCAGTGAATTCGAATATCCAGGTTGAAGCTTGAGGGTTGGGTTAGGTTTTCAGTAAGTGTTTCAAATTAATCCTTCATAAAAAAATTATGATGTTTATTTACATAACTTATAGATGGATTATAGATGATTCGAGTTCTAAATGAGGCGAGTTACAGATGAAGCAGGTTTTAAGTAAATCAAAATCGATGACACTCCTGCATTAACATCATTTGTCATGAACATCATCTAAAATACATTAATACAAGTTTTTTAAAAAGCTAACTTGATCCTCAGATGAAATATTCAACGATGTTTCAATCAAGTTTAGTGTGTAGAGGTGTGTGAGACCTCTTTGTCAACAGTGTTACTGATGATTGTTAGTTCTTTTTTCCACATTAAAAATGCTTACAGGCTGTGGATAAATAAGAAAAAATATGTTTTGAAACAAAATATTATGTGAGAGCTCTAGGGTCGGCAAAATTCTCTTAAAAACTCTTTCCGTTTAAAGGCGCCAAACTCTCATTTACCTTTTTGAAGTTCTTGTTGCCTGAATAAAAACGCACGTCCAAACTGAAATTGACTTCGGATGTGTCAAATGCCTTTGTAGACCAACAAGGGGATTGCACACGTTGAACAAATGGCGACACAAAGATACGACGGCTTTGGCAGGGCAAGGGAGAGATTTATTCTGCAGGCTGCAGAGACCTCTCCGCAATTAACTCGCTTCTAAAGTCTATTCCAAACCAAATCACCCTACAACATTTCCCGCCCCTCAAGTCCTCCTGGTGATGATGATGTTTGCTCAGATTCTGTTGTGTGTTTGGCTGAACTTCAATGTTTATGACTGCTTTGAGGAGCTTATTCGACATCTTATCTTGCTTTTGTCCTTGAAAAAAGTTTCGCGCAATGGAAGACAAGCACAGATGATGGAGCAATGGAAGACAACCGCAGATGATGGAGCAATGGAAGACAAGCACAGATGATGGAGCAATGGAAGACAAGCACAGATGATGGAGCAATGGAAGACAACCGCAGATGATGGAGCAATGGAAGACAAGCACAGATGATGGAGCAATGGAAGACAAGCACAGATGATGGAGCAATGGAAGACAAGCACAGATGATGTAGCAATGGAAGACAAGCACAGGTGATGGAGCAATGGAAGACAAGCACAGGTGATGGAGCAATGGAAGACAAGCACAGATGATGGAGCAATGGAAGACAACCGCAGATGATGGAGCAATGGAAGACAAGCACAGATGATGGAGCAATGGAAGACAAACACAGATGATGGAGCAATGGAACCTGAAAGAACTTCCCGTTTTCAGAGGGTTTTCATCAATCTTTTTCAATGTTTGTAGTCTTTTGCAGTCTTTTGTGTCATCCTTTGAACAACTTTCTTGACCTCCGAAAGCACCCTCGATTGACTCGAATTGACGCTGAGAACACGCATGTGAGAAAGTGTCGCATGAGCAGTCCTCATTGGAAATGTAAGTGGAAAAAACATTTTCAAAAAAACTAAAAACAATGATGATGATGATGATGATGATGATGATGATGATGATGATGATGATGATGATGATGATGATGATGATGATGTCATGGATGGATAGAAAGGCCTGGAAAGAGCAAATACATTGCGAAAGCATTAAAGAGTTAATGGCTTTATGAAGATCTCTTCTTTGATCTATCGCACTGTCTTCAGTCAGAAATCAGAAACTGTAATTGAAATTTTATTGAAATTTTATTATTATTTAAAAGTAAATGATTTAAAATAGGTTGAAGTTGGAGAAGTAATTATTGAAAACAATTAGTGGAAGCAGTCAGATGGCAAGGTGTGAGGAGGAATTAATTTCAGATTCTTTACTGAAACTTTATTACGATAAAGTAATGAGATGGCTATCTTGTGACGTTGCTTTTGGGGCACTTCATTTGTGCGTTGGCAAAGATGCTTTCTGAAGTTTCAAAAACAAATTCTGGTTCACAGAGTTCGTTTGAAGATTTGTTTTTTTTAGTTATATACATAATACCAATAAGATAAAAACACAAAAAAAAAGATTTTTTATATTTAATATTATTTTATTGCTTTATTTTTTTTATGCCAAAGCCAGCTTTTGCACCTAAAGTAGTCTAAAGAATTTACACAAACAAGACGACGTTTTTAACCTCTCAACAGCTTTTCTTCCTTTGAAACATTTACAATTAATCTGCCCACACAACCATTCAATTAACTTTAAGAAAAACAATTTGCAAAATTGAAAGCTGCAACAACACCCAAACCACTACAACAACCTCAACAACAAAATCCACGCTACTGCAACAACATCAACAAACACCCACAACAAACCACCACAACCACCAACCAACCACCACACCCACTAACCACCACGCCCACTAACAACCACACCCACCACCACCCACCACCAACCATCACACCCATCACCACCACACCCACCAAGCACCACACCCACCACCAACACCCACCACACCCATCACTACCACACCCACCAAGCACCACACCCACCACCCACCAACCACTACACCCATCACCACCACACCGACCAACCACCACACCCACCAACCACTACACCACCACCAACCACATGCAACACCCACCAACCACCACACCCACCACCAACCACCAAGCACCACCACCAACCACACCAACCACCAACCACCAACCACTGAACAGATGGTCTCCGCCTTCGAGATGTCAATGCACCAGCAACTGAGGCTCTCGTACAACAGGAGCGCCCTGCCCGCCAACATGACCTCCCTCGAAGACCTCAGAACCACTGCCGTCATGGACGCCATCCACATCAAGGTGCTCGCAGTCTGCATGCTTGAAATGTTCGCTGCTGCGAAGTCGAGGAGCTCAAATAGGACTGGTCACGCCGTTTAGAGACAGAATATTGTTTTTCGAAGTTCTTTATGCTGGTTCCAAATTTACTTTTTTATCCACCCTTTTCACTCCACCAAACTTTCTTTCAACGCACCCACCCACCCTTCCATCCACCCAACCACCCCTCCATCCACCCATCCACCCACCCACCCATCCACCCACCCACCCATCCACCCACCCATCCATCCACCAACCCACCCCTCCATCCACCCATCCACCCACCCATCCATCCACCCACCCCTCCCTCCAAAGTGGCAGTGTTGTGGTGCGAGGGGGCCTGCGGACTTCTACTACAGCAGTTGGTTCAACGCCTCGAAGCAGCAGAAAGCTGGTGAGTACGTACCGTTGTCCTGCTGTGCCCCTGTGGAGGTGGAGGAGGAGGAGGAGGGAGAGGAGGAAGTGGAAGAAGGCATGGAGGGAGTGGAGGGAGGGAAAGAGAAGTGGCAGGAGATGTCGATGGTGGAGGGAGGAGGGTGGGGCAGTGTGGTTAAGAATGAAGGAAGGTGGGTGGTTGGCCGGGATAAAAGGTTCTTGAAGAGTAGTGATAATGATGCTGATGGAAGTAATGATGATGATATTCATGAAGATGATGATGATGATGATAATGTAAAGTGGATTCATAGTGAGTATCCAAGTGAGCTTCTTGCTGGATTTTCGGCTAGAAACAGAAGTACTGTTCATGGAAATGTTGGTACGGAGAATGGCATGGAACCAAGGAGGGCATTGAGGTCAGGAAGAGCGGGAAAGCAGAAGCATTCGTGCTGCATGCATCGGAAACAGTTCAGGCCTCCGATCAGAGTTCCCAAGCACCACAACGACACCATCAAGGGACAGAAAGGCAACTACAGTGGAAACTGCTTATGGAAAGGAATTCTGAGAGAAAACATAGGAAGGGTGCTGAAGGTTGCCAAGGAGAGAAGTTTGAAGAGGAAGGAGAGAGGAGGGGGTGTTGTTGCTGAAAATGGTAAAGAAAACGATGTCAGTGATGATAATGATGTTCATGAAAGGATGGGTGAGAATAATGAAAATGAAATGAAAATTCTAAAATTTATTGGAAAAGAATTTCAAAATGCTTTTGCAAGACTTCACAGAAAACCAACGAAAAAAAACAAAAAAACAAACACACAAGCAAACACACAAACAATCACACAAACAAACACACAAACAAACACACAAACAATCACACAAGCAAACACACAAGCATACAAACAAGAGGACAAACAAGAAGACAAAGTGTTGCAAAGGGTCAAGAGAAGGGCACTGCGTTCGAGCAACTACGTCATCAGGGACGAGAACGCCTGCCAGTTGAGAGCCATCTTGGCAGTCACCTCGAAGCAGACGCCCCATGACGACCTGGTTCTCAAGTCACAGGTTCAATTCCTTCTCAATCTTCTTTCTTCAAAGCCTTCTTTTCACTCATCCACTTCTAGATACTATTTTTCCATTTTCACCATCATCATCATCATCACTATCATCATAATCACCACCACCACTACCATCATTACCATCACAGCCACCACCACCAATATCATCACCATCATCATAATCTTCATCACCATCATCATAATCACCACCACCACCACTATAAACATCATCACCATCATCATCATCACCACCGGTCACGCCACTCAATAAGGGCTGTGCCAAATCGATGCTTTCTTGGCTGAGCGGAAACACTTACGTCATCGTCGTCGTCGTCGCCGTCGTCCTGGCCCTGCAGGTCAGCCAACATGGTCGATATCAAATGCATTAGCCTTCTGTCTTTTTGTCGCTCTTCTGTCTTCTCCTTCTCTTCCATCCTTTCCTTCTGTCTTCTTCTCCTTCTCTTCCATCTTCTTCTTCTCCTTCTTCTTCTTCTCCTTCTTCTTCTTCTCCTTCTTCTTCTTCTCCTTCTTCTTCTTCTCCTTCTTTTCCATCTTCTTCTTCTCCTTCTTCTTCTTCTCCTTCTTTTCCATCTTCTTCTTCTCCTTCTTCTTCTTCTCCTTCTTTTCCATCTTCTTCTTCTCCTTCTTCTTCTTCTCCTTCTTTTCCATCTTCTTCTTCTCCTTCTTCTTCTTCTCCTTCTTCTTTTTGTCTTTCCTTTTTTGTCTGTCTTTTGTTTTCTTCTTCTTGTCCTTTTTCTTTTTTCTGTCTTTTGTCTTCTTCTTTTTGTCCTTTTTCTTTTGTCTGTCTTTTGTCTTCTTCTTCTTGTTTGTCTCTCTTCATGTTCTTTTCTTCATCTTTTTCTGTGTCTTGTATGCCTTGTTGAATTTATCGTTTTTTATATCGTTTTCAAAATTATTTGTATAGTGATTAGTTGTATAGTGATTACAATTAGTTGTATAGTGATTACAATTAGTTGTATAGTGATTACAATTAGTTGTATAGTGATTACAATTAGTTGTATAGTGATTACAATTAGTTGTATAGTGATTACAATTAGTTGTATAGTGATTACAATTAGTTGTATAGTGATTACAATTAGTTGTATAGTGATTACAATTAGTTGTATAGTGATTACAATTAGTTGTATAGTGATTACAATTAGTTTTATAGTGATTACAATTAGTTGTATAGTGATTACAATTAGTTGTATAGTGATTACAATTAGTTGTATAGTGATTACAATTAGTTGTATAGTGATTACAATTAGTTTTTAATTACGCATTTTTTTTTCTTCCATCAAAACTGAATGAAAAAAATCATTTTTATTATTATTATTCGATTAAAAAATCGAAACAATCAACAAAACGACGACGAAGACAACAACTTGCACACATAAACACACACACACACACACACACACACACACACACACACACACACACACACACACACACACACACACACACACACACACACACACACACACACACACACACACACACACACACACACACACACACACACACACACACACACACACACACACACACACACACACACACACACACACACACACACACACACACACACACACACACACACACACACACACACACACACACACACACAAACACACAAACACACACACAGGTACTGGATCTGATGGCTGCTTGCGTCTTGTTGTCGTTCGTGAAGCGGAAACAGGTTGAGTGTCAGTGGGATGAGGAGAGTGAGTTGGCCTGAAGAGAGATGAAGAGGGAGAGAGGGGAGGGGGGTTGAGAGTGGGATGGGTTGTGAAAAAGGAGAGGTTGACAAGGTTTTAAAAACAAAAGATGCCATGTATATTGATGTGTTAGTTGAAGGATGAGAAAAAGGTGTATAAGACTTTCATGTAAAATGCTGAAGAACTAATTGGCGGCTTGACAAGGTCACTCTGAAACGGATGAGGGGACGTGAGGCGACCGCACATAGACTCCTCGAGAGACTTCTATATTTTAGATTCACAAAGCAATTGTCGAGCCTTTAAGGGTTGCGCGCTGTGTAAATTAAGAAATTTCTGCGCGAATAAAAGTTTCGGAGTTTGTTGCAGTCGTACTAGAGGAAGTAGGTGGAAGGCACCCTGCCTCCTCATCCTCCTTCTTCCCGTCCTCCTCCTCTTCCTTCATCCTCCTTCTTCCCGTCCTCTTCTTCCCCTCCTCATCCTCCTTCTCTTTCTCTTTCTTCTCTTTGTCTTCCTTCAAGCCATCTTCGACTCTAACTTCATCCTTCCATCTTCTCTGAATTACATTGAAGGGAACTCCAATGCTAGGACACAGACAAATAAACAAATAAACAAACAAACAAACAAACAAACAAAAAAATAAACAAACAAACAGTCAAACAAACAAACAAACAAATAAACAAATAAACAAATAAACAAACAAATTGGAATCGTCATGGCATGGAGTGAGCCTGCACTGGAAGACTGCATGAGTGAGTGTCGGAACTGCTTGAGTAGTAAAGGAGTTGAGTGATCGATCGTCCCTTACCTCGAGCTTAAGTCTTTCCACTATTCTCTTTCTTACACACCCGCACAAAAACAAATACGCACACACACACACACACACACACACACACACACACACACACACACACACACACACACACACACACACACACACACACACACACACACACACACACACACACACACACACACACACACACACACACACACACACACACACACACACACACACACACACACACACACACACACACACACACACACACACACACACACACACACACACACACACACACACACACACACACACACACTCACACACACACACATACACACACACACACAAACAAATACGCACATACACATGCACAGACACACACACACACACAAACAAACACACACACACACACACACACACAAACAAACACACACACACACAAACACACACGAAAAATAATCTCCTTAGTTGACTTTATGAGAGAGATGCTATTGAGATCAATGATGTCTATCTCGACTGCCTGCCTGCCTCACTGCCACTGCCTCACTGCCCTTGCACCCACTTGAAAGTCTGTGCACTCCCCCATTGCATCACATGACGAAGATGTAGATGATGATGGTGGTGGTGGTGATGATGATGGTGATGATGTTGATGACGATGGTGATGATGGCGATGATGATGATGACGATGATGATGGTGGTGGTGACGATAGTGATGATGACAATGATGACGATGGTGATGATGACGATGGTGACGATGGATCTAGGTAGCTAAAAAACAGGCGTTCATTGAATAGAATGAAGGCAGCATCATTATCGATTGACGCGATCCAATTTGAGACGAAATAAATCATTCGAATCTCCCCCTCCGTCGAGCATCCATGCGACGCCTCAACAAGATTTCCAATTAAACTTTCGGGAAATCAAATATCTTATCCTCTCTGTCGCCCAGTCTTCATCCATCCATCCATCCATCTATCCATCCATCCATCCATCCATCCATCCATCCATCCAACCATCCATCCATCCATCCATCCATCCATCCATCCATCCATCCATCCATCTATCCATCCATCCATCCATCCATCCATCCATCCATCCATCCATCCATCCATCCATCCATCCATCCATCCATCCATCCATCCATCCATCCATCCATCCATCCATCCATCCATCCATCCATCCATCCATCCATCCATCCATCCATCCATCCATCCATCCATCCATCCATCCATCCACCCATCCATCCATCCATCCATCCATCCATCCATCCATCCATCCATCCATCCATCCATCCATCCATCCATCCATCCATCCATCCATCCATCCATCCATCCATCCATCCATCCATCCATCCATCCATCCATCCATCCACCCGTCCTTCTTTCTGCTTCATTACTTTCAAATCACATCCTCACTGTCGACTCACTTATCCAATCAAGCCACTTTCCCTCTCCCTCCCCTTGATGCAACTAGCTTTAAATTTAAAATTAATTCATCAATCTTTCCTCTCTTCCTTTATCTTTCTCTCTTCTTCTTCTTCTCACACTCCTTCTCTTTCTCTCTTTTACTCCTAATTGACGTCATCTTTCATGCATGACGTCACACACATCGGACTGAGTGTAACATAATATTCTTGACATTTCGAAATCCAATTCAAAAAGTTTCTAAATGGATTGCATTTGATTACAGTCGACGACTTTAAGTTTTTGTCTGAAATTTGGCCAAATACTCCAAGGCATTCATTTGAATCAACCGCTCAAATTCTGATGTAAAAAATAGATATCATGAAAAGTATTAAATCGAAATGAATCTTTAATCTGTTTGTTAATTTCCGGCATCACATCTCGTTCCTGATGCTCCGACGTGTGAGGAAACCTGAGACAGTACCACAGACGTGCCATCCTGCAAGCACCCCTGGTGAGAATCTGAGAACTCCACTCATGTTTCCTTTTGTGTTAGATTTTTTTGCATTTTTATTTATAAAAAAACGTTAGATTTAAATGACTTTAATTATATAAAAAAGTTGAATTTTAATGTTTGAAATTTCTAGAGAATAAATTATATTTGTTTGAAAAGTATTATTAAATACTAAAGAAAACGTTCAATCACTTAGTACATAACTCTCACACCGGCCACTCGAACATTACTTTTTCATTGATTCGGAGAAAGACAATACAGACCAGCTTTTCATTTTGTTGTATGTGTTTAAAAAAGGAAAAGTGGGGTGCTTTAAATGGATGGATGAGTAGACAGAAAAAGGTATGATTCGGGAGGATAGGTATTTAACATGGGCGGCGATCCTGGGGGGGTCCTGGGGTCCACCTTAATAGGGACCCCCCAACTTTTTCCCATTTTTGTTTTCAAAAATTTCTATTTGGATTTGAGCATAATCGTCAACCATGGCATAAAAGTAAATTTTTATACAGTAATACATTGTGAGTATGTGTAGTTATAGTGATAGCTGTCTAAAACAAAAATATTCTTTGCTTGCTTAAATACTCCTTCACCTACTTTTTTCATCATTATGGCGTAGGCGGGAATCCTGAGGGGGTCCTGGGATCCACCTCTACAAGAACCCCCTCCCTCTTTTAAAAATACACATTTCTCAACTCATTTTGATACGAGCCTAATCGTCAACCGTGAGATACAAAATGCTAATACAGTAAAACATTGTGAGTATGTATGGGCAGCGATGCTAGGGGGGTCCTGGGGTCCATCTTAACATGGACACTCCTCAGTTTTTCAAATACAATAATTTCTCAACTCCTATCTTAATACAAGCATAATCGTCAACCATAGCATGAAACAGAATTTTTCATTCAGTAATGTTTTTGGGTAGGCGTAGTTATAGTGATAGCTGCCTGAAGCAAAACTATTCTTCTCTTACTCAAATACTCCTCCACCTACTCTTCTTTTTATATTTATAAATTTAAATTAATAAATTATATTGATAAAAATTAAATTTCTGATTTTTCAATTTTCGCAAGCAGACATTCAGAATGATTTTCAGAAAATTTCGGTTCACTTTATGCAAGCAGACAGATTTACATTTTTATAAAAAAATCATTCATATTGTGCTACTTATTTTGCATGGGCGATATTCATCGGGGGATTCTGAGGTCCACCTTAATAATGGGTTAGTGTTGGAATCATTTTTTTGTTGAAGCTCTGAATGTTAATGAACAGTTTATTGGTTTATTCAGCCCACTAGCCACGATCGGAGAAACATTATCTGCTGTAGTAAAAGATTTTCTGATCAGAATTATGCTACCTATAGAAAAATTGAGAGCTCAGACTTATAACGGCGCTTCTAACATGAAAGGTCGATATAATGGTTGTCAGGCTATTATCAGAAGTGAGCATCCGCTTGCAATGTTTTTCCACTGTTCTGCACATTGTGCAAATCTTGTTGCCCAGCACACAGCTGCCGCAAATCCCTTTGTGAGCAATTCACTTCAGTTTGTCCAAGAGTTAGGTGCTTTTAACAATCTTTCAGGGAAGGTCAAGAAGCAGTTTAGTGATGCATTAGTGTCTCTTATAATTGACTTTTCTGATGAGCCATTGAATAATAAGTATAGTATAAAACTTCTTTGTCCTACAAGATGGCTGACCAGAGTATCTGCAGTGTCTTCTGTGCTTGAACATTATGAAGTGGTACTTGTTAGCTTGGAATCATTTGCTTCCATTGGTACTGCGGATGAAACAGCTGTAAAGGCTTGAGGCCTTTTTTCAAACAGGGCACTACTGCACTGGCCCTCAGGGTAGTTGTTTTGGTGTTTTTACTTCTGGAACAGTTAAACAAGTCGTTGCAATCAGCAAGTGCCAAGGTCAGTGGAATGGTTGCAGCGACTGATTCAGTTGTGCAAGAACTGCGTTGCCTACGATCAGAGGAACAGTTTAACGCCATTTTCAGAGATGTCAACCGTATGGTTTTGGCATTTGATCTCGAGCCGATTGCTGTACCTCGGGTGCAAAAGCCGCCACAAAAGTATTGTGGGCTGGGCCCAACTTATGTAGCAACAACACCAGAGGCACATTATTGAGCAGCATATTACGCTGTCATAGACATTGCAATCATGCAACTCACAGAAAGGTTCAATCGAGATTCTCCTGGTTTGCGTTCATACTTGCAGCTGGAGACAATGTTGCTAACTGGTGAAGTGAACCATGATATTTGCAAGCAGTATCGTAAGTTAAATGAAACTGGCCTTTGTTCACAGTTAACTATGTTTAAAGACCAGAATGCATTTTAGCACAAACGCAAAAAGTAATGCAAACTATGATCACGGAAGTCAGAAACCTGTTATCTTAGGTTGAAAGATTGATCAGGTTGATGCTTGTGTGTTCAATAACGTTATGTAATGCAGAAAAATCTTTTTGTGCTTTGCGGCATCTTAAGACTTAGTTGCGCTCACCTATGACACAGCCTCGCTTGAATTCAATGGCCGTTTGTCGTGCACATCAGGATATACTTGACAGTCTGGATTAAAAAGGCTAGCAGAAGAATTTGCTAGTCAGTCAGACATATGAAGAAGTCTTTTTGGTAATTGGAGTAAAAGAGCTGTGGGGAGAGGGCAGGAGGACAGGCAGAGAGGGTATTTTATGTTATCTAAATATACACTTTAGGCCAAAAAAATTTCCCAATGTATATTTGTTTATAACTCTAACAAATTTAAATCTATTTGTAATTTTTAAAACTATTTGACTCAGAAATGAATGGAAAACAAGATGTTATAACATTTCTTTGATGGGTTGATGGCTAGTTGTAATTGAATTTATATAGATGAAAAATAATGAAAGGTAGTGAAATCGCTATTGTTTTTTTTCAAATCGCTCATAGTGGCAATAGAAAAGTATTTTTATTGAGTATCAAACTTTTTTTCTAAATGTTTGGTGATACAAATATTAGTAGTTGATACAAAAATAATTTTCACTACAGCAAACAATACTAAATAGTATCGCTGGTAATGTGTTGGTCAATACAGGTTCTTTGATTCCAATCCTGGGGAGGACCCCCCCAAGATTTTCCGCAGATCGCCGCCCCTGGTATTTAATAATGGGCCACTGGCACATTGAAATTCAGTTTGGGGGAAGAATGATTACCTGGATTTACTAATGATGTAGTGTACTGGAAGTTTTTAAAACTAAGAAACCCTCTAGTGAAGGAAATATCTTTGGTATCATTACCTCATTTTAAAGATAAATCGACTTGGTAACTTTGAGATGTTGGTTTCTAAAGTAAAAACTCTCAAAGAACACCAATACAAGGTCTTTTGTTGAAAATCCTTTTTTTATTCAAAAACATAAATTCCAAATTAAGACACTCTAAATTTAATGGGCAGTTATGCCACCATGCTTGTTAAATGTAATCTTGTTTACTTTTAACATTTCACCATTTCACGATTATTGCGCGTATCTAAATTTAAGTTAGAATTTAATTAATCTTTCAAAAGACTCAATAAAATGGTTAAGAATCGCGTAAAAGGTATTTATTTCATACTTTTGTTTTATTGCGATTTTGTATCAATACAGTTAATCATTAATCATTAATGATTAATGGTTATAAATATAATATAGTAATTATAATATTATATATAATGTTTATATTTTTCTCTATTACCCTAAATAACATTCTAAATTTTGCATGGTCACCAGGAGAAACGAGAAGCAAGGAAGAGTTGATGCTGGTGACAGTCTCTGAGATTATAAGCCACCTTATAAAGGCGCAGCAGGCAGGAACCGACGTCAATCTCAACAAGTAAAAATATCATAAAGTGCTCAAAATATATTTTAAAATTATTTCATTTATTTTCAGATTGAAGACTCAAATAGCTAGTAAGCATGGCCTCACTTCTCAGCCAAAACTTGTCGACATCATTGCGGCCATCCCAGCGCAATATAAAAGTGTAAGAAGTTTAACATTTCAAGGTCTCTTCATTTATGAACATGAGGATCACAATGATAATCTTTCCACAAATCAAATCAGGTCCTACTTCCAAAGTTGAAGGCTAAACCAGTTAGGACAGCTAGTGGGGTAAGAGATTTAGTTAGAAATATAAACTCATATGTAAGAAAGTATTATTTAATACCGATTATAATTGTTATTAATATATATATATAAAATTATTTGACAATTAGCCATAGAACTATTTATTTTATAGTAATAATAATTGTTAATTGATATTTAAAAAATAATTTCATTGAGAATTAATAATGACCTATTTCTTCAACAGATAGCCATAGTGGCTCTGATGAGCAAGCCTCATAGATGCCCACACATCGCCATGACTGGCAACATCTGTGTGTGAGTGGTTATGATGATGATGCGGTTGATGGTGATGATGATGATGAGGATACTAATGATGATGCTAATGGTGGTGGTTATGATGATGATGCTGCTGAGAATGGTGGTGGTGAAGATGATATTTCTGATGATGATGGTGCTGATGACGACAATGGTACTGATGATGATGTCTCATGAGCACCATCAAACCCACCACCACCATGACACAGTTACTGCCCCGGAGGACCTGACTCAGACTTTGAGTACAGCACCCAGGCCTACACTGGATATGAGGTGCACTCGCATCATCATTATCATTACATGCAACGTAAATCACCGTGTATAAGACGCACCTTCCCTATAAAGTTTTCTATGACGCGAGTTCATAGATATTGAAATAGAGTATTAAACTCTGTTGAATCAACAAACATTTAATAATAAACTAAGTATCTAATTGAGAAAGCACACTAAGTCCTTAATTGGGTCGATCCAATCATCCTCTCGTGCCATCGCAGCCGACCTCCATGAGGGCCATCCGGGCCAGGTACGACCCCTTCATCCAGGCCAGACACCGAATCGATCAAGTATTTCATCATCATCACCATAACCATAATCATCATCACCATCATCATCACCATCATCATCATCATCATTCTGGTAATTGTCAACATATTTATCATTATCTACCAAACCATTTTCACACAAAAAAACACCTTGCCACTCGTCTTTTAAAATGGAACTTTCCTTCTGTCAGCTCAAGCAGCTAGGTCACAGTGTAGACAAGGTTGAGTTCATTGTGATGGGAGGGACGTTCATGTCTCTTCCCGAGGACTACAGAGATTACTTCATTAGGAATCTCCATGACGCTCTGTCTGGTCATGCCAGTGGATCAGTCTCTGAGGCTGTCAAGTACTACTACTACTACTACTACTACTACTACTACTACTACTACTACTACTGCTGCTGCTGCTGCTACTGCTACTACTACTGCTACTACTACTACTACTACTACTACTACTACTACTACTACTACTACTACTACTACTAATACTACTACTACTACTACTACTACTACTACTAGCACTACTACTACTACTACAGGTATTCAGAACGCAGCAACACCAAATGCATCGGCATCACCATAGAAACCAGGCCTGACTACTGCCTCAAGAAACACCTCTCGTTCGTTTCTGACTTGACTAACGTTCCAATTTTATGTATTATTATGAATATATTTGGTATTTATATTTTGAATTATTTTTATTCAAAGTTATTATTTGTTAAATATTTTTCTTAATCGACGTGAAAACCAACTCATTTTTAATTGATTTTAAATCGATACTGTTACATGCACAGAGATATGCTGAGTTATGGGTGTACAAGGCTCGAAATAGGTGTACAAAGTGTGTACGAAGACGTCGCAAGAGATACGAACAGGTGGTGGTTGTAGCAGTTGCTACTGTTGTAGTAATAGTTTTTTATGTTGTAGTTATTTTTTTTATTTTTCTCAACTTTCATTTTGAAAGCCTAAGTTTTTTTTTAACTTAGCACAATAAGAAATTAACAAAAACCACAACAAATCTTAACCTTTACCACTGCCACTACCTCATCATTTCAACAAAACAATACCACAACAACCACCACTACAACCACAACAACCACCACAACAACAACCACCACAACAACAAGCACAACAACAACAACCACAACAACAACCACAACAACCACCACAACAACCACAACAACAACAACCACAACTACAACAACAACCACCAGAACAACAACCACAACAACAACAACCACAACTACCATAGGGGCCACACCGTAAAGGCCACATGTGAGTCGTTCAAACTCTCTAAGGATGCCGGCTTCAAGGTGGTCAGTCACATGATGCCAGACCTGCCGAACGTCGGTCTAGAGAGGGACATCGACCAGTTTGTCGTATGTGTGTGTGTGGGGTGGGGGTATTTGTGTGTGTGTGTGTGTGTGTGTGTGTGTGTGTGTGTGTGTGTGTGTGTGTGGGTGTGTGTGTGTGTGTGTGTGTGGGGTGGGGGTATTTGTGTGTGTGGTGGAACTTAAGTTAATGCGACAAGGTGAATGCTATTAAAATAGTGATTCGATACTTTTTTATGCTCTATCATAATCATCATCATCACTATCGTCATCATTATCATCATCATCATAATCGTCATCAGGAGTTCTTTGAAAATCCTGACTTCAGGCCAGACGGCATGAAGTTGTATCCCACATTGGTGATCAGAGGAACAGGTGAGTCTCAATCAATCACGCACACACACACACGCGCACGCACACACACAAACACACACACATACACACACACAAACAAACAAACACACACACACACAGGCTTGTACGAGTTATGGAAGACAGGCCGTTACAAGAGTTACCCGCCGAACGTGCTGGTAGACTTGGTAGCGAGGATACTGGCTCTGGTTCCGCCTTGGATGAGGGTCTACAGGGTGCAGAGGTGGGGTGCTGCACCTTTAGCTTCTCCTCCCTCTCCTTCATCCATCTTTATCAACAACCAACCATCATTCTCCGGTCACCACCTCCATCATCATCCATCGCACACCAACCAACCAACCATCGGTCACCACCGCTCTCCACCCGCTCAGAGACATCCCGATGCCGTTGGTTTCGAGCGGAGTCGACCATGGAAACCTTCGCGAGCTCGCGTTGCGTCGAATGCAGGACTTGGGCACCCAGTGCAGAGATATACGCACCAGAGAGGTCGGCATACAAGAGATTCACAACAAAGTCAAGCCGTACGAGGTGTGTGTGTGTGTGTGTGTGTGTGTGTGTGTGTGTGTGTGTGTGTCTGCGTTCGTGCGTGCGTGCGTGTGTGTGTGTTTGTGTGTGTGTGCGTGTGTGTGTGTGTGTGTGTCTGCGTTCGTGCGTGCGTGTGTGTGTGTGTGTGTGTGTGTGTGTGTGTGTGTGTGTGTGTGTGTGTGTGTGTGTGTGTGTATAAAAGTATTTCCTCGCCACCAGGTGGAGCTTATAAGGCGTGAATACGTGGCGAACGGCGGTTGGGAGACGTTCCTGTCGTACGAGGACCCCCAGCAGGACATCCTCATCGGCATGCTGAGGCTACGCAAGTGCTCAGAAGACACATTTAGGTGCGTTGATGATGGTGATGATGATGATGATAATGAGGATGATGATGATGATGATGATGATGATGATGACGATGTGGAGGCTTTTTGAGGATTACTGGGGCAAGCTTGGTGCATTTGCGGTTTCATTTTGATAATTCAACAAAAGTGCGGTGGTGCTGCCAGGAGGCCGCTCGGTAGCAAGCAAATAAATTTAACAGCTCCATCACCAATCCATCTTGACCCCCTTCTCCTTCACCTCCATTTCTTTCCCGCAATCTGCTCAGGCCAGAGCTGAAGGGTGGTTGCTCAATCGTCCGAGAACTGCACGTGTACGGGAGCGCTGTGCCAGTCAGTGCCAGAGACCCCAGCAAGTTCCAACATCAGGTGGTGGTTGTCAGTTCTTGCGCAAGTTTTATCTCTAAGTCCTGTTGTTGTTGTAAGATTTTTTAAAGGATTGACAATAATAATAATTAGACTTTATCATTATTATCATTATTATTAATATCATTATTATTATTATTATTAGTAGTATTATTATCATTATTATTATTAGTTTCATTGTTCTCCTCCTCTTTCCGGCAAGGGCTTCGGCATGCTGCTGATGGAGGAGGCAGAGAGGATTGCCCTGGAGGAGCATGGCTCCAACAAGATTGCAGTCATCTCAGGTGTGTGTGTGTGTGTGTGTGTATGTGTGTGTGTGTGTTTGTGTGTGTGTGTGTGTGTGTGTGTGTGTGTGTGTGTGTGTGTGTGTGTGTGTGTGTGTGTATGTATGTATTTGTGTGTGTGTTTGGGTGGTTATTGGGGGGATAGTTTGATGATGATGATGTAATTTGATGATAATGATGATGATAATAATTTGATTAAGATAATTGGCCAGGTGAATGCAATTATAAGTTTTAATGGATTAATGTGTTATGGTTTATTGTATAATGGATGAAAAACTTTTTCTCATTTTTATTGTATAAAAATAATTTAAATAAAAATAATTAATTTTATTATTATAATTATTATTAAAGGTGTTGGCACTAGGAACTACTACCGTAAGATAGGCTATGAGCTTGAAGGACCCTACATGACCAAGAAGCTCATATGATGTACTAATTGCTATTTGTTAAATTTAAAAATTGTACTTTTTAACTTTAAATAAGTTTTTTTTTATTCTATAGAATAATCGTGGTACTAGGAATAATAATTTTGAGTATTAATTTTATTTCATGATATTTAATAGTGTTGTATAAAAAATAAATTTTTAAACATTTATTTTATAAAATCATTTTAAAACGAACTTGAATATTTACATTAAAGACTATTCAGAATCTTCATAAAAACAGTATTCGTTCCCTTCATACCCCACGTTTGACTTAAAGATTTCCACTTCCCGCCAGCATATCGTCTGCGTATCGGACGTCTTTTGGTCCTACGTAGTGGACTACTTTGGTGATGGTGGAGAGGTAGGTGAGGAAGATACAGATGCCTGTGGTGATGATTATAGTAGCGATGGTGGTAGTGATGATCATAGTGAGTTGGTATAAATGAGTCACCTAGGTGATGATTATGATAATAGACCAAACACTCTCTTGCCATACACACTTAAGCATAAACAAACATACTTTAAAAGATAATGACGAAAAGCAAACACACACACACAGACACACACACACACACACCTAGAAGGATACAGACTGCAAATTCGATCCAGAAGGCATAACCGAAGTGGTTCTTGTAGGTCATGGGCATGTACGAGGGGTGAGGTGACACGCTGCTGAAGATGGCAACTCCAGCCACTGTAATCATCGCTGTGGCCAAATAATTGAAACATTTAGGCACTATTGGCGGGTGTTTAAAGTAGTCATGGCATAGTTTTAACAAGAATTTTTCGATAGTTTTGTGTTAATAAATCGGCAAATGCAAATCCTTAAACCTTAAAGTATAGAATCTATAGTATAGTTTATACTGTGTAGATTGTAAACCAATAAGTTATCGACACTTTTGATGCTGTTGCTGATAAGGCTCAAAAGACTTTTCCAAGAAGAACTCACTGGAGAGGGTGAGCATGCCGATGGTGGTGAAGCCGAGAGAAATGGCGCAGACGTCTTTTTGGCGCGGATTATTCGGCGTGAAGAAGGGTCTGAATGCCCAGCAGGTGCAGATGAAGAGGAGGGTCATGCTGACGTAGATAAGAACGATGTCGGCGATGAAGAGGTACTTGCAAGCCATGAACCAGCCTGTTGGGGGAGGAAGGAAAAATAGTTGAGTAATAAAGAATGAATTAAAAAAATATTGGGGTAAAGTTTATTATTTTTAGAGGAATAAAATAGCATTCTTTGAAATAATTTTTTTATAATTTGAAAAAATTACGATGTTTTACTATTTGGTTTTCAATTCGTCACACTCACTCGGCATGAGCCACTCCACAATCTCTCGGAACTTGTCGTCTGAGAAGATGAGTTCGTTGAAGGCCCAAGTGTAGCAGCCGTTGAAGATGATGTCAGGGTCTCCAGGACAGTATGGAAAGTGGCAGTTGTCGAAGCAGACCTTGTGGAAACCTAGTCTGCGTGGTCGGTCGTTGATCAATGACGAAATGGCAAATAGTAGAATCGGTTAAATACGAAGTGAAAAATAATAAACAGGGCATAAAATCTTTATCTATAGGCAATAAGCATTCTGCCATGCAATTAACAGCACGATTCATTGTGGTTCCATTACTGGGACCTTTGGAAAGGACTGTCGCCATCGGAAACGACCCACTCTGACGAAGAGAATGCGATGATGTGGAGGACAAGGCACAAGAAGCACAAAAGAAGGGCGCTCATGCACAGGCCTCTGTGGAACTTCTTGAACCTCTGCATCATCGCCGGATCCTGCACCCCGTATTCCTTCATCTTGCCTCCTCCCCCTCCAGAGGAATCGTACGTGGTTTCCTGGAATGTTTTGTTTTTTGTTGTTTTATGTGTGAAAAGTTAATAAATTGAACTGAACGTTTCAATGTGATTTTTTCGAATATTTTATTGGATGACTGGCAATTTCAAAGTGTACTTGATAATTTTGCAATGCGATAATGTCATTAGTGCTATTAAACTAAAAAACTAAATATATTAGCTTTGATTTGATTTAAAAGTTTATTCCTAAATTATCTGTAAAAAAGTGCAAAAAATATTGAGCAAAATATACTGGTATCAAGTGTGTATCACATATTTCCTGATTTAAAGCTTCAAGACTTTTCATTAATTTAAATTTTTAATGTTTTGTGTTAACGCATAATTTATTATTCAACTTTGAAAGAGTAAGAAACAAAAGTTTTTACGCTCTCACCCACCTGTACTCACCTGCATTTTGGTACGTCTAAATCAAATTCAGACATCAGGTGTACATTATGTCTGTTTTTTGTACCCTTTTCTTGAAATTTAAGCTTGAATTCTTTGAAATAATCTTTCTGTTATTCTTTAAAAGATGGGTAAGTGGGCACATAAGGCTATTTATTTTAGGTACTTTGAGGCGTTTTAGATCTTGAGTATTTTGGGAAAAAATAAATTAGAAATTGAGAAACTATAATATTATATATTAGTAAAAAAAGAAAATTATAGCTATTTTGAAAGAAAGGAATGTAGGTTAATGTTTATCAACATTTATTTTCAACCGTGTCTATTTAGGATCTTCAGAGGTCATTTGGAAATATTATATTCTCCGTTGCTAGCAATCGGTTTAATTTTTGTGAAGCCAATGAAGTTATGACTGATTAATACAAGGATCTTGTAGATCATTTTCAAACTTGTTATTCATACAATTTTAGATAATTGATTTGCTTGCATCAACCCAGCAGAACTTCAATGGCCTAGATTCTTGTGTCTTATCTTAAAACAAACTTATTGGATTCAAAACAACATTTATTAATCAACTTACGTTGTTTATACTTCATCTACTTGAAAAAAGGTTTGTGCTTTCATTACAAATTCTATACCTAATTTCTCTTTGAAGTATGACCCATTTAATATTCACTTCCTAACTGTATCTATTTTGATTAATATTCAAAATGGTCACACATCGAATATTTTTATAAAATATTTCAAAAGTAAAAAGATATTATCTATTAAGCTTTGTAGCACTACTAGTTTTTGACCAAGGTCTATAAAGGGTGCAAAAGTTTATACTTATAAAATATGAGTACCTAGTAATTTGTTCTTTATTCACACCAAATTTAATTGAAATTATATATTAATATAAAAATTTATTCTTTACTGGATAACTTCATAGCAAATTTAAAAATAAAACTTATAAATGCTGTTAAGCCTAAATTAAGTAGTTTTAAATAATAATGAGATACAAATTTTTAGGAGATTTAATTGACAATTAAAATAAACCAGCTTGACAGCACTCACACAAAAAAAGGAAAAAAATAAGACTACTTTAAAGAATTTTCAAGTCTGAAAAACTTTCAATTCTGAATTTGGATTTCTATTATAAAATCGATGTAAAAAATATGTATAACTAGATTTTTTTGGAAAAATATACCTCCTTAATCCAATCAATGCTATGTAGGTTAGAAAGTGGGTCAAACACATGAGACTCCAATTCTGATTGCTTGAGTTGATCAGCAATATAGGGCATCCTGCTTGAGCCCAGGTGGGCAATAATCAGTGGAGATTGATGCTTGAGGTTTCAGTGTCTTTGCTTTCAGGCCTAATGGCATCCAGGCATGACTTTGCATCTGTATCAAATGACTGTGTGTCAAGTGTTCCAGGTCAATTAAGTTTTTTTTGTGGGTTTGTTGTGATGCATGATTTAAATTATTAAATATAGTATAATGATAATCCTAAACACTTTTATGAAAATGTTAAATAATTTTTGTTGTTGCCTTTACCCTTTGGCAACAGAGTTTTTTTGGAAAGTCTATTTTACGGTAATTTTGCCTTGTTTTCACTTAGCTGGTGATGTGTTATTATTAATACTCTTCCATGCCTCTCACTTTGGTTCCCTTTATTCGAAAATTTTCTATTCATAATCTACTTTTTTATATTCGATGTTTTTTACGTAAAAATATATTCATAAGAGACCGAATAAATAGAGTTTTACGGTAGTAATATGTATGAAGGGCTTTAAGTGGCTTTAAGTCGAAAGCTCATGCCAAAGTTGGTGTTATGGTGGAGATGAAAAGATTTTTATGTATTTATAAAAATTGCTTTACTTGATCAATGTAACTGACTTTTGGTTCAAGGTTATTAGTGCTTGATCGGCAATTACCCACGTGTTACCGACATCTTTATCACTTTCCAATCGGATACGTAGTTTTCTATTGACATGCCATCAAAGTGTGTTCATGCTACAGGAGTCTGTAGTGCAGGCGAAACAACATTTCTAAAATTGTTTACCAGCTCTCATAATTTTGCGTGAAAAATACTTTTGCACTCGCAACGGCAATTTGCATTGATTGCATGGCCACTATTGGATGATATTTACATCTATTGTAAGCCTGTCTACTTTCAATTCTTTTTCTATATATTCGTAGTTATTGCTTTGACTTTTTATCTCCCAATCGTCCAGCAATATTGTTGGTTTATGCGTATACTCTTGTACCCATGCAAGCTCGTCCGGGTTTACGCCACGTTAATTATATTCGTCGTTGTATTGTATTGCAGCCTTTCAAGTGTTCCCTCTTCCTTCTTCCACTGTGCAAGCTCTCAAACATCCATCCATCATCTGTTTTTCCAGGCACCTGTCTATCTACCTCCGAACAGTTAGTCCCGACAGCATTTCATTCTTATCCCACTCAGATAAACGATTTAACTCATTTATTCACGATTTCTTTTTTTTCATCGTTCTTAAAAAAGAATAATTTCTCCTTACTTATCCACCCGTGCTTATTTTTTAAAACTATTTTTTCTTATCTCCATTATTTATCAACTTTTTATAGTCTTATCACAGCAAGACTTTTGTTTTGTCTATCATGAATAATTGCAATAATAAAGGCGTGGATTTGTACGTATGATCTGAGGCGCCTAGATATTTATTTATTGAATCATCAATAATGTTGATTCAACATAATAATCTTATGGATAGAAGTCAAATGAATTGAATTTAAGGCGGACCGAATAGGTGCTATACTTGTTAAATTATTAATTTTAAAAAGTTTTCTCACAATAAATGTAGTATTATGAAGATACTTCGAGACTGTTCTAGAGGGGCTTTAAAGGCATCATTGAAATCACGTACAACACTCAAAAACATATACGAATTTTGTTATAGGTTTGAAGGCATCATTCACAATTAGTTGCCTTCAAGCCTCATCTCAAGCTCATTTCATAAAAACAAGCTCGTAATATTAGCAACAATAACAACATTTCTACACCCTTTTCCCATTCCCAGCCACTTCTCACCCAATTCTTTCACGTCTTTTCTCACATTCCACTGCAACATTTAAAAAACAAATTTTAAATAATTTCATAGCATTGCCCGGACGAATGTTTATAAAGTTGGGGTATGAAAAATGAATAATCTGATACATTAATATTACAATGTAATTCTGCAATAAAATAATAATTACTACAGATTTATTGTGGATAAAAACATGGTTTTTATAGGATTACTGGTTTTAGATATGTGTATATGTGTACGTGTGTATATGTGTGTGTGTGAGCAAAAATAGACATATATAAACAGATAAAAGTGGTGTGAAGTTATTGGGGCTCGTTCTGATTCTTTTAAAATTCGTTTTAGTTCAATAAGAATTTGTAAAAAATTGCGTAGTTTAGTTTTGTTTACAAAATTACTAAAGTGAGTTTTTGCAAGACATTAAACAGAAGAGTTTTCCTGCAAGGCAGTCTATAAACTGATTTTATATCCATTCCAGATTATTTACGTCCCTTATTAAATTATGAAAGCAATGTGACTTTGAATACACAATAAATTAATTTTTTCAAAAGAACAAATCACAAATCTAATTAGAATAATGGAGTTTTTATTAAATTTTGTCATTGTCTGTCAGGAATAAATATAAAACGAACTTTATTCACTGCCCGAGTTTCATATTGCGTTAATACCCGCTATATAAGTTTGAAGTGGGCTAAGTAGGTGAAGATTTGTCTGCATAGGCGAAGATTAGGACCTTGGGCATGTTTCAGAATCAATCAAGAGTCTGCACAGAGTAGCTGTGTGATTAGGAAAAGATTTTCTGAAATATCGCTTTATGAGTAAGTCATCCTCCATTTCAATTAACGACTCTAAAATTTAATTTGGTTGATTCTGTTGCGTCTGGAGATTGCATTCGCCCTAATAACCCATGTTGCTTATAGATTTATGGCCTGTTATCTCGCGCAAAGTTAATTTAAACGGATAGATTAAACCAACACCTGGAGCTCCAAAGATCCTGGCTTAATTAGAACTAAGCCACACCGACCCACTATGTTACCCGGCCCACATCCTCTGCATGCATTTACATTCGATCTATAACTTTGTGTGTTGATAGAAAATCACTAGCTAGAGAATAAGTTGCATTGTTGCATTCTGTGCCTGCTGCCAGACACTGAGAGAGTGGTTGATTGATCGATCGGTAGAGTGGCGATTGCACTCTGAAGGCTTCGTCGTTACCTGCCTCTCAGCGATGACTTCTTCACGTCGAGCTCACAATTCGAGCATCAAAACACGCCCGTTTGACAATCAAAATGCTGTAATAGGCTACGCTGAGCTATTTCGTTAGAGTAGCGCAATGGCCAGTTAATTTGATTATTCATTTATTTATTTATTGTATGAAATACTAAAAAGTTCTAGCTAGCACCACATTGATTTATAATATGAGATATTAAATATAATAGAATGATTTAAACGAAGCACATTGACCTTCTGTTGTAGCCTATATCTTCATGACTGTATGCCTTTAATTGGAGGTCCCCCATCATCATTATCGCCTCAATTACTCGAACATTAAGCTCTAAAGATAGCCATAATTAGCGTAGAATTGCTTTTGTATAGATCATATTAAACTATTTTCATAAATACACTTTGTGAAACTTTGATTTAAAGTTTTTTATTGGCGTTAAAATAGATAAAATATTTAAGAAAAAATACATTTGCAGAGTGAGTAATAATTCAATACTTTTGACGCAAGAATTTGTGTTGGTGGCTCTTGAATTTATTTCATTTACAGCCCATGTCAAACAACACCTCTACTCCGTATTTTATGTAATGACCCAGATTGATTTAAGTGTTTTTTGGCTCAAATGTTTAAGAAAATATTTTAAAGATAATTTGTTAGCAACACATTTCGTCGTGGCATATTGCTTTCACAATCAACTCAAATGTAAGGATGAGGAAGGTTTTGAAAGTGAATATATTTTATTGGCAATACATTTCCACTTGAGGATTATTTGAGGAGAAGTTCTGAAGCACTTGGCATTTTCTGTCTTTTACGCTTGTTCAGATGCTCCATATGCTGTTATCTGTTCTATTACTTTGGGCTGTCGATTCGGAGTATTCTGCGAGTTCGTGAGCAGGAAGTGATAAATAACAAAGAAGTTAGAGAAGAAATTAAAATGCATTTTTCAATAGTTTTTCAGACAGTTGATTGACGGGAATTATTTTAATGATCATTTAGACGATTTTAAATATTATTATTTTTAAAAAAAAGTTATAAAACTAGTCTTTAAATTGAGAAGATGCTTAGGATATAAAAACTTTAATATGTGCCATATTATAATATAAAAGAGTGCTAATTTAAACACTTTGCAGGCCTCACTATCACATTCAAGCACTTCTACTTACCCCTATTATGCTACGTGAAAAATTCAATTACGCTCTAACAAATGCGCAATAGATATATTCTTTCAGATTTTTACCGCAAGCATAAATTGCAAAGCCTTCAGGAAATGTTTCAATTATTAGCCATCAGTACTTTTGTGTTTTTGCAAAATATTTGGTTAATTTTAAACGTCTATGAAGTCTTCGTTTTGTTTGGAAAGACTTACATCAAGAAGCCATTTCATACTTTAGCGTCATGATCTTAAGCAAAAGGATGAAAGAATCAATTGTAATTATCCTCTCTGAGAGTCTTCAGATGGGATGACCAAATAAGTACTTGACTTTTTCAATTATTTCACGATTTTAGTATATTTGAAATCAAGTTTGCAAATTTATTTTGAAAATTTTATTTCCAAAATTGTATGTAGGAAAAGTGTATAATTTCTATAAGAACTATTTTTATTGTATCGTTTATTTTTCCTTCACAGTTTTTATGCATCATTTTCCATTCATTCAAACTACAAGCATTTATCAATTAATCAATCTTTCAGCACCAATTATTTTATACTTATTTATATTTATTATTTTCGATTAATTATTTATAGAATACAAATTGTGAAAAGTAAAAAATGTAATAAAATCATTGTTATTACATTCAAATATATGGCAAAGGAAGTTATATTGGCAACAGGTGCGCAAACACGAAATTTCGACAAAATCCAAAAATGGTGGAATAAATTGTTGAAGATTGGCAGGGAGATGATGGATTTAATACTTGAAAGAATTAATAAAGAGTGAGGAAAAAGAGAATTAAATAACTCTTAAAATATATCACAAAACATAAAATATTCATTTGAACTTCCAAAAGAATAAATCCAATAAGGTGAGAAGAAGTGAGAAGGATGATTTATCTAGCGACGAGGAAAGTAAAAAATTCAGCGAGAAGAGCTAAGAAAAATGTGGAAAAAGTCTTAAATAATTGTATGAATTTGGGAAAAATGTGTGTAATTAGGCATATACGAAAGAAACTTAAATCCTTTTGCTGAAATTACAAAACAGAAATCGAGGATTATATTTCGCTATATAGATCTAGTTGGGCATTACATTTGGGTTTTAATTGGATAAAAGGAAATGTAATGGAATTCATTACAATTAAAAGCATTTTAAAATTAAAATGCATTCGATAAAACCAATTTAGTAAGTAATAGTCGTTTAAAATATACGACCACCTATTTTTTTCTTTAAAAAAAAATAAAAATACCCAATGTGTTATTTGATAAGGCACACAATCGAAGCAAACATAAAGATAAATTATCTGAATATTCAGATCAATGCATCCAATATGTGTTTCATCCTCAATCAACATAAACTACACATGAGCACTGATGAAATAAAAACTGTTATCTCCATCTCAAACCACCACCAATTATCAACAACCACCACCACCATCAGAAAAGGGACAGTATGTAAGGACAAGAGAGAAAATGGCAACGATGAACAAACTGAGCAACAGCAGCAGCAACAGCAACCATGGCTTCCACCACGTCTCTCTGCCGCCCACCCCGCCGACCAAGGGCCCCCCTTGCAAGGTTTGTGGCGACGAGGCTTCCGGCTTCCACTATGGAGTCGACTCCTGCGAGGGGTGCAAGGTAAACACATTTGTTTAGTCTGTACATACATTCTCGTTTTTGTTGTCCAAGTTTTCGCCTTGTCATTCATCTGCCTTTATTGTTGTTGTTGTTGTTTTTCCTAATTTTTTCTCCACCTTCGTCATCACCGTGATTAACGTGTTATTTATGAGTTTGACACAGTTTTATTATTTATATGTTTTTTGCTGGGGTTTCGGTTATGTTTGAAGGTGAATTCTCGGTATTTTTGAAGTGCTAGGCGTCTGCTTTTGGGCTGATGGAATGTTGAGTCATAGTTCTTAAGGAGTCAGTTCTATCACGTTTCAAGAAGCAAATCTTCCTGAGTGAGTTATTCAAAATTTCCACAAAATAATTTCGTTTCGATTTTCGATTTTAATGTCGCCTTAAAATTGTTGAAAGTTGAAATTGAAATCGAGTGAGTGATTATTTTCATTCACAATGAATACACCAAAATCACTAGAAAATATTACCAAATAATCGCCATGTGATAGAAGCTGAGGATTCTGAAAGATTCTATCATTATGGATACGATTCACGCTTATTAAGTCTGTCATGAGAAATCATATTCACTTATATATAAAGCCTACATTTTTCTCAAATTATACAAAATGTTTATTCAGAAAAGAGTGTTTTATTTGCTAGGTGGGTGCAAAAGAGGTCTGTTTTATAGCATCTCATGACAAGTGAAACTTCTTAGTGCGTTCAAAGACTGTTTGATCATCATATTTTCATCATAATCAGCATCACCTTTTCATTAATCTACACCATCATCTGCATCATCGTAATCTCTCTAAATAACGCACTGTGCTGATTTTAGGTTCACGCTTTTCTTAGAATTTGTACATTCAATTTCGTATGCTCAGAAATAATGAAAATACCAAGAATAGCTTGCATTTTACCCCTAATTACAATGATAATTAGGCCTTCCAAAGATGCGATAATGAATCCATTAAAAGCAGTTTTCTTTTTGCTCGAAGAACCATTATATCTTTTTTGCATTTTTTTTCGCTTTGAAACAAAAAAATTAGCTTTATTTCACAGTATAAAGTATAATACTATTCAATTATTAAGTTCTGAGCTTTTAAATACTTTTGTATAATAAAATAAAACTTCCCAATTTCAAGTTTTTCCATGAAAACAAAACTTCAAGTTGATTATTTTTTAAATAATCTTATTTATGTGACGGGCGTATATTTTTCTGAGGCTACGATCTAAAAAACAACTAATTATTGATAGCGTTTCTTGAAGCTCCTTATAGACTGATGCTCTTATAAAATAGTCTATGAATCTCCTAATAGCCTTTTTAAATCAAAGCGTAATAAAGTTTAGTGTCGTTGAAAGTTGAAGCTATTCAGTTCAGAGAGACAGACTTTTTATATTTGCTAAGAATAGACTTTTATATTAAATATGCGGTCTATTTTTTATATTTGCAAAGATAAAATCGTCATAATTAATATACCGTTCTATTCTTAGGCAATAGAAAAATTCTGCTCTCTGAACCAAATAACTAAGACATTGAATGACAAGGGTTAAATAGTTTGATAAAAATAACAACAATAACAAAAACAATAACAATAACAATAAAAAAAGTATTTACCATAAAAAGGGTTCAATACTTTGACTCAAATAGGGCGTTTGAAACGGACGAACTTTCCACGAATGTGTGAAGATGAATTTCTTAAGGTGCATTGTCTCTTTTCAAGAAGAAGGTGTTTAAATTGTTCCAGATTTGTAACAGCTGTTAAAAATGAATTGTTTTTTTTTCAAGATATAAAAGTAAATATAATTACCGTAAAATTCAAAAATCTTCTGACATTTATAATTTTAAGGTAGAATAATTTTGTGACTTTTGGGCTTTTATTTCGGACATAATTTTCAACTGTCTATTTCAAAACTCGAAGTTTGTGGTGCCAATTATGCCTGTCAAAAATAATTGCTTGAAATAGTATATATTTTCGGACATTAAAAAAATATTGATTTTTAAATGTTTGACTATTTTGGCGTTTTACTAAAGTTTGTGCAGGTTGAAAGGTGACGTGCCTCGGAAGCGATTGTGACGGCGGACATCGAACCTCGCATTCTTAATTTTAATCGATCATCGCCAACAATAGTGACTACTTTATAGATGGGCGCGTCGTATTTTTAGAAAGTCGTCCACAGGTGTGAATAATGGCGGAAAAGGTTGGGAAAGTGTTGAAATCCTAAATTTATTTTTAATCCATCAGTGCCAACTGACTCACTGTGACGTAAAACACCATTCAATGTCAGCACAGACGGCCTTACATGCATTTAAGCTTGGAAAGAATAATTTCTACTTTTGCTTCAACAGACGTCATATTAGTCAAGTTTCCGTTTGCATTTCTAGTTATTTCATATTACCAGGTTTTTCCAATGAGCATTTCATTTTGTTTAGCATATTAATTTAATATTTTAATGTAGGCTCACAAATAGAGCGAAGAAGTAGACATAATGGAGTTGGCTAGCCTACAGACGGCTGGCTGCAGGGCAGGTGAATATCTAGATCAAATTATATTTATTTTATTTATAAAGCTTGAGGATCTGTGTCAGTAATGCGTGCAGATGAATGCTAATTGGAGAGTGCGTCCAACGCAGATATGGCTCGATGCATTCAAACATTCGAATTAGCTTGATTGATTGGGAAGATTCTTTAGAAAAATCGATCGTCGAGGCCATCAGCGAACAGCAGTCTATTCATCACGTCTGTTATAGAAATATTCTTACTAATTTTTAAAGTTCAATTAATTTGAATGGCGTGTGCACCACGTTGTGTGGCACTTCAGTAGGAAACCAAAATCTGTGTAATTGCAGTTGTTTTGAGCATATCGGAAAACGTAACAGAATTTAACTGATGAGTCTTGGTGCCAGGAAGTCTGCCAAAAGAACTTTTCATCTTAATTTTATGGATCTATTTAAAGTCTACACTCACTCCTGAGTCACCGAGAATAATGAGCACGTAGTGAGGGTGAGATGAGTGGGTCAGAATGGTGTTTTCATACGAGGTGTGCTTGAGGTGAGCTGATTGGTGAATGAAAGTGAACTAAGTTACAAAACCCATAAATAAAACAACCCCCATAAAAAAAACTATTACCACAAAAACAATCACCACAACAACCACTACCACCACAACAGCCACAGCAACAGCCACCACAACCACTACACCATCCACCACCACAGGGCTTTTTTCGTCGATGCATCATGCAGGGCGTCAACCACAACTGCGTCGCCGACGAAAACTGTGACATCACTCCGTTCAGTCGTAACAGCTGTCAGTGGTGTCGCTTCAAAAAGTGCTTTGCTGTCGGCATGTCGAGAGAAGGTTGGCGAAAGGAGAATCGTTTATAATTACGTCATATTAGTTTTGATATATTTAATTCATGTGTTTGGAGGGAGAGAGGGAGGGGTTGTGCTTGGTTTAAAGATAATGGAAAAGCACCGATATAAAGGGAGCGATGTATGTTTCAAAGAAAATTTGATTCATTTTAAATTCAGTTTGGCTGTTGTCTTTGAAGAGTTTTTGAGTGATTAGAAATTTTTTTCACACTCATTTGTATATTTTCTGTTAATTAAAAAGCCATACAAATATTGCTATGTACCTATTTATAGTAAATCTAAAACATATAACTGCTATGAGGTCGACTTTGATCAGGCCTTTCAGGCCAAGTCTTCACATGCATTAGAAACATCAGTATAAACTGGTTTCGCTATGAGGCGTGTGGATGGCGACCTTTGAACCGGGCCCAAGGACGTTTAATACATTTTAAACCATTGGGCTCTTCGGAGTCTATTTTATTTCAGAGTTTTGATCATATTTTACTTTTCTATATTTCAGGCTCTGCTAGCTGCCATCATAAGGTTTATTTCCAGCGTTTCCATACAACAAAAATAACGCGTTTGTAACTCGACCTATTCACGTACCTGCCGTAAGCAGACATTATAGAAGGAATTACAAGAACAATATGCCTAGCCTCTCCTCCTATGCACATCTGCCTTGTAGCGTATTTTATGCTTTCATTTATTTTTCAAAGCATAATTTAAACAGTATTCTCTGGCTATGCCGGAATAATTTATGCATGAACTACTTTCAAATGTTGTTTTCGCAGCGTGGAGCTTCAAGCATACGCCATAATTTCAACTGCACTACGCCTGCATGCTCCCAGCAAAGGCTCGGGACCTTGGCAAGGAAACTAACCCTTATTCCTTCAATCGAGAACCTTTCTCTAATTTATGCAATGATTCATGCCCTGTGCTCTTCCATCTTGAATTTTTGTTTTAGATGCTTTCAGGAAGTTCGTCTTTCATTGCGCTCCTAACTCGTTTTGGTTTCAATGTTAACCTGCTGTTGTTTGCTGTTGTCTTTATACTTTGTCGTTTCTCTTAGTGTTGTTTATTTTATTTTATTATTTTCTTGTGTGTTTCTTTATAATTTCATCACTAGAAGTCTTTCCTTAGCATTTATTGACTTGATTCTTCAAAATTACACATAGAGATAACTGCTGACGGTTTTGAATTTTTCTATGATCTTGAACCACCTGAAGAAGATGTTTTTTCTGTTCTTCATTGCGTGTCAAACTCGAGTTAAAATCCTGGACCAAGGCAACTCAACGATGAGGCAAGTCATCGACGACTTTCACGGATTCCGTATGACATTTGCTTTCTTGAGAGCCATTGGAATCGACTTGCAAGAGTTGATAGGGTATAATTAAGAGAATAATTAAGAGCAGGTGTTCATGAATGTGTGCTATTGTGCAGTTGGAATGACACAATAACTAAAAATAAACCGGCATTTACATAGTTAAGCTGTAAAATTTGTATTTGATCAGATAATCGATAAAAATAGTAAAATCGTGTTTTCAAGCGTGTTGCGCAATATCTAGGTATAATATTTTTGAAACAATATTTTGCATAGTGAGTTTTTATTTTACAAATCCAAAAATAATGGGTTGTACTAAAAAATAGAAATTTAAAAATTCAAAATAGGAAACGAAACCAACCTAACATAAATATAAAATTGGGTGATCTCGTAGGCGGGAAAGAGTCAAGAATAAATTATATATATAAATTCTACTGTTGAAAGTTTTATTCGAATGATTTTTCAATTTGAAGATGAACAGCGTTAATAAGTCTTACTCAGAATTCATCCTTGAGATGGCACAGGATGTCTGGCGCCGCTCTGAGCACCCACTCAGTCAGTCAGACTTGCAGAGTTGAAAATACGCAAATGTGAAATGGAGCACGTCTTTTTGAGATACGAGAGCAAGACGATCGGCAGAAAGATATATACGACTATTAATAATCTATCTTATTTCCTTCTTATCTGATCTATTTTAACGTTAAATCAAAAGACGTCGATTATCTTCCTTTCTTCTTTTTATTAAAGTATTTTTGCGAATTTCTTAGTGGCTTATTTATGACATTTAACTTATCAAAAGCATCCTTTGGAAGTCGAATTGTTTCTCAATATTTACATAGTTTTGATGATTTCCAAATGACACTTGTATATTCCTTTGACGCAAGCAACCACTAAATAAATCGCTTTCCACCACTTCATACCAAATAAAAAGCACTCAACAGCCAAACTTTTCACACACAAATCTTTGGAGCACCAAAGCACTTATTCCACTCTCAAGGCGTCACTTGCACTCACCACAGCGTCCCGACTGGGCAGACGTCCGAAGAGGCTGAAGGAGGCGGCAGAGGCGAACAGAGTGGCCCAAAAGACGCTCGCTTCGAGCGCCATCGACTCGACGCAGAACAAACTGCTGCAGCAACCCTTGCAGCACAACTACAACAACCAACATAACCCGTCGTTTTCTCTCTCAGAACTTCAGGTGGTGGTTGTCGATGGATTGATGGATGAATGGTACTTATTTTACTTGAATTGTAAGCTTTTATTGGTTATTGGGTGAGAAAATCACTTGGTAATTATTTCGTTTTTTGATCATTTTAGTCATGTTATTTTATTTTATTCATAATTTTGTTTTAAAATCTATTTCCATCAAGGACTTTTGTGGGTCATCAAAACAACCAATTTGAATACTTTTTCAAGGCTGGATTTAAAAAAATTCTAGACCTCTACGCTGAGTACATAAAAATTATCATTTTGCGCTCAATGCTAAATTTTTAATAATTTTTAAACGGTTTATGAAATTTAATTTGTAAAAAATTGATAGGAAATATATTTTTCAATACACACACATTTGACAGGAATTTCTTACTGAGCTGTTTGATCAAGATATCGTTCTAATGTATTTGAAAGTAGCTGCACAAACATACATTCTTGGAATGCTCGTGAGATTTTAGGCGTATTTAATACACTTTATACAATACGAGGCCGCTGAACACAGTGAATATCATGCATTTTGTGAGATATTGTATTCAATGAAAATGGAATTGAGTTTCATAAAAGAAATTCTAAAGTTTTTTTGCTTTTTTTTATTTTGCTAGCTTTGAAAATATTCTTTTTCGGTGAATAGTGTGTTTTTTAAATAACAATAAGTTTAGATTTTTGTTTTATTGTCTGGGCCAAATTTATGTAATTTATACAATCGAAAGCCCTTGTTCAAACACATAATTCACATAAATTTCGTTTTTTATGTATTTATTCTGACATTTATAATTTTCATTCATGAGATGCAATATATAAAAGTAATTTGAAAGTCCTTCTTTAATCCTATTCAGAATACCTAAAATTTAAGTTTTTCCGAAAATAAAATTATTAAATGTTAATCAGACAGTGTGAATAATCATAAAATCTATAATATTCTCGACGCAGGGATTCGTGTATTCTCTAGGTGACCAATCCGTCTCAAACACTCCAGCCTTCCACTTTTCTCCGCAGGGAGACAGCAAGTTCCTTCAGCAGTCAGCCATCAAATCTCCATCTTCTTCGTTGTCTTCTCTTGCTTCTGCCTCTGTCTCCATCGCTCCACCCTTGCTCTCCGTCTTCTCAAACCCCTCCTCGAAAGCGACCATCATCGTCAAGCAGGAGTTTCCCTTTTATAGCTCACCCACCAATGCTTCGTCCATGCAAGCCTCCTTCCCTCCATCCACCCTTTCCAACTTCATCATCACCGAATCACTGCACCAACCACCTCAACAACTGACACAAAAGTCTCCACAACAACAGCAACAACAACAACAGCAACAAGCACAACCTCCATCACCTCAAGAGCAGACTCCGTCGCCCTGTTGCCACCTCATCAAAGACGCCATCGGCTACATCGACCGCACCGGGAGAGTCATCATGAACTCCTTCCATTGCAACGACCACCCTAACAACAACAACAACAGCAACAACAACAACAACAACATCAACAGTAGTAGAAATCCCTTCATCAACAACTTCGCCAACAACAACAAAAACTCCGACGTACAAAGTGCCCCGTTCTCTCCCTCCTCCTCCTCCTCTTCCTCGCACCAGGCGTGGCCCAACAACAGCAACAACAGCAACAACCACAGCAACAGCAACCACCACGGCTCGACCGAGGAGAACTCCGACGAGATGCTCTTCCGTCGTCTCGACGAGGAGCGACGACTCTACGCCATGACGCACAACCGAAAAACTCTATGGCAGTACGACGCGGCCAATAAAAATAACCTATGTAACATTAATAATAATAACAATAAAACATCTTTCATTAACAACAGCCACAACAGCAACAATACTACAAGTAGTGGTAACAGTAGTTTCAGTTGCGCTAGTAACCACACTAGCAACCATATGATCAACAACAACAGTTACAACAACAGTTACAACAACGGCAACGCTGACCAGGCCGCCTCGAAGAAGATGCCTTCGGTGGCTTACATGACCTCCAGCGCTCCCTTCACCATCAACGCGCCCATCAACACTTCGCACTTTGACTGGAAAAACAAGTTGCATCCCAACGACTCCAACATCAACTTCCACAACTTCAACAACAACCTCAACAATGAGTCCACCGCCAATCAAGCAACATTCGGCAAAGACATCAAAGTAGACGCCAAACCTCCGAAGCTGCTCTTCAACACACCCATCACCAGCAACAGCAACAACAGCCACAATGACAACAACAACAACAACAACAGCCACCACAACAATGACAAGGGAACACCGATGAGTCTGGACGAGGCATGCCTCAAGGGAGCGGAGAAGGCGCCATCGGATGACGGGGGAGACACTGAACAGTACGACTGTCCGAGTCCCTTCCTCAAATCCTACGACGACATCCTGCCTTCCAACTTCTACTCCAGTCCTAGCTTCCTCATGCAGGTGTGAATGCGAATGGTGGATTGCTATTGCGCTAGTGTTGAAGTTGGTGAGTTACTCATGGCCATCACTTTTACTTGGATTTTCATTAAAAATATTAATATTGATCTAATTATTTACAATATAATATATCATCACCATCATCATTATCATCACCACCACACACTCGATAAGGTGAACGAGAGCAAACAGACGCCAGACGAGAAGACGATGGAGCTGCTGCTGAAGCTGATTCCTGCGACCATCAGTTCGCACAACGAGACGTGCATCTACACCTCCGATAAGGTGAACAAGGCTTTCCAGGAGTACTATGAACAGCAAAAGGACAGGCCAGAGGTGGGTGTTGGGGGGTGGGTTTTGTGGAGGAGGGGGGGGGGGTGAGTAAGAGGGGGGAGAGAGAGGTGAGGATCAAGGGGTTGAAGATAAATGGAAGAATTGGAGGAAGGGAAGGATAGGGGAGGAGAATGGGTAGAAAAAGGCAGTTTTGTTCTTTTATTACAAAAAACTATTGTACGCGAGCATGCTCAAGTTCGATCGTTTAAAAATATTTTAGTTATGTTTATTCTCTCGTTTGTGAGTTTTAAAAAATGAATCAATAAGTTAAAAACTACACATTCGGAGTTATCACCTAATCGATTTTTATCATCATCATAATCATGATCGCCAGATTGGTTTTCACGATAGCTTATTACCTCAGCATATTTTTAATGCTGTTTAAGATATCATTAAAAGCGTTTAAAGATTTTTATTGCAGTATCTTTAGAATTTAAGATAATCGCCTCTATTCAATTTCTAATAATTCCTCATTTAAAAGTAATTATCTTTAAATAATGAGTCAATTGTATTTTTTCCTTTTCTGGCAACAATTTATTTCCAAGCTATTTTTAGCCTCATCATAGTCTGCCTCAAAGCATCACTACAATGGAAGGCAGAATGTCCTATTCATCATGGTTATGATCATAGCGCAACATTTTTCTGCTTGTATTTACTTCTGTTATGACTTCAGCTTTATGTTGCTTATTACATTTTCCCCATAACCCACTTTTAAATACTAGAAAGTGACTTCTAAGCAAGCTTTTTAATTCTACCTTCATCTCCCATCTATCACCTAGCCAATCCTCTCGCAACCACAAACACCTACTTGCCATCATCATCACCATCAATCTTCTAGCGAGTCATCACCCATCCAACAAAAACATCTTCAGACCAATCTCTAAGCAACCAACAACATCCCAACTATTATCTAAACTACCACTCCATCCTACCATTATTACTCCAATCCCCCCTCACCCCACCCTTCTAACCAAACTACCATAACTATTCCAACCCCTTTCTTCCCCCCTTCCTTCCAACCAAACTACTACTACTACCACCACCAACTCGACCATCCCATTCATCTCCATCCCATCCAGCACTGGGACATGGATGAGATGAAGGAGAGGTTGATGATCGACGAGCCGCTGAAGTGGTGGGAGGAGTTTGTTGGCAAGATGGTGGTCGTGATCAAGAGGGTGGTTGCATTCGGCAAAAGATTGCCAGGTGGGTGATGGGTGGGCAGTGGGGGGTGGAATGATGGTGGGGTGGGGAGTGATGGTGGGGTGTGGAGTGATGGTGGGGTGTGAAATGATGGTGGGGTGTGGAATGGTGGGGTGTGGAGTGATGGTGGGGTGTGGAGTGATGGTGGGGTGTGGAGTGATGGTGGGGTGTGGAATGATGGTGGGGTGGGGAGTGATGGTGGGGTGGGGAGTGATGGTGGGGTGTGGAGTGATGGTGGGGTGTGAAATGATGGTGGGGTGTGGAATGGTGGGGTGTGGAGTGATGGTGGGGTGTGGAGTGATGGTGGGGTGTGGAGTGATGGTGGGGTGTGGAATGATGGTGGGGTGTGGAGTGATGGTGGGGTGTGGAGTGATGGTGGGGAGTGGAGGGATGGTGGGGTGTGGAGTGATGGTGGGGTGTGGAATGGTGGGGTGTGGAGTGATGGTGGGGTGTGGAGTGATGGTGGGGTGTGGAGTGATGGTGGGGTGTGGAGTGATTGTGGGGTGTGGAATGATGGTGGGGTGTGGAGTGAAGGTAGGGTGTGGAGTGATGGTGGTGGTCGGCTATGAGATGGTTGTGGATTGTGATGGGTTATGGAGTGGTTATGGGTTGTGTTTGGTGGTGATGGCTGTGGGCTGGTGGGGTGTTGCTTTGTACGTTGTATGGCTCATATTACTTGTTTACCTGTTACTGAGCTCGGACTTTTAGAGTTCCTTAGTTGGAACTAATGGCATGGAAAATACTAACTCGTCTATATGGAAGTTTGGAGCTCTCTTCTCGCAGTGTTGTTCCAACCACTTGCACTTTATTTTTACCGTTTCTGCGCCTATCAATTCCCCAAGCCGTAAGCTCTCTCTAGTTTTTCAAAATTAAAGACCATAAACGAGTATTTATTGTACTCCACCCCATGCATTCCAAATAAATGCTAATTCAACAAGTTCTTGCTTGTTTCTTGTAATTCCTTGTATTTATTCATCTATAATGGCTTGTTTCAGCTTGATTTGAAAATAAATAAATAGTGTCTGTTTTTCTATATTTTTTCGTTTTTCATATTTTATATTTTTATAGGTTATTTTTATACTTTTTTCTAATTAAAGATAAAATATGCTTTCGCTCTAATTGCGTGCTCTTTTCAATTTGTGAATACCCCGAGTTCTCTTTGCCTTTGCGATGTTGTATTCTCCCGCCATTACTTCGTCTACTATTTATTCTTTTATTGTTTTAGTATGTTTTCACGAACTTATCTTTCCCGGTCATTGATTCAACGTTTGATGTGTCCCAAACTGCTACAAACTCATCTATCTCGTTCAGTCGTCACAAAAACTTGCGATAGTTCAGCATATGTGAGGCTCAATCTCCAAAGAAGCCGGTGCAAACAACATTTAAAATGCCCTGTTTTTGGCATATTAAACGAAACATTTTTCGTGGAGAAAACGGTTGATTGCCGCGTCTTTTATATGGAAAAAAGTAACTTTTGCATAGTCAGAGAGTAAATGTTTAGTTTTTGTACAGTTTTGCTTTACGATCTAACTTGACGATTTTTCCAACACTAAATCAGAAAAAACAACAAGTGAAAATATATTTACCAACTCGAAGTAGAGAGTAAAAAGACTTGGAGGCAAATAGATGTTTCGGTATGTTACAATGTTACATGCAAGAATCCGCCAAAGTCTTCGCGTGCGTCTTATACATGGACAAATGCGAAGAACCCCGAAAATTAGTGATGTGAGAAAGTAGGTTTTCTTAAAAACCTTTTACTCATCATTTATTGATAATTCTCATATCATCATGTTGATGCACATTGATCTGAAGGTTAATTATCATATTTTTATTTAAATATTAATATGCATTTTTTTCTGTGACGCCTTACTTTTAAATGCATTTGCACCGAGCGGTACTCTGCGTAGTATAGTGGAGAAGAAGTCGGAGGCAGACAGCTTGCAGTCAGGAGGGGAATATTCTGATGATGATGATTATCATAGTGATGATGATGGTGATGATGGCGGTGGGGATGATGATGATGGTGATGATGATGATGATGGTGATGACGATGGTGGGGGTGGGGGTGGTGGTGGTGGTGATGATGATGGTGGTGGTGATGGTGGTGGTGAGGGTGGTGGTGGTGCTGATGGTGGTGGTGATGATGATGATGATGGTGGGATTGGTTACATCACTGATATGATCGTGATGGTTCTAATGAAGCATCCAGCTGGATTCCAGCGCGTAGACAATATTTATATGCGCAAAAGTCATTATTGAAATGCAAATATTAGACGTGCAAAACACACACTCGAGAGCGTAAACGTAGCGTTGAAAATGCGTGAGTAAATGGCGACAATGCTTGCAAACAAACCAAAGAGATACCCTGGCTTTTTGCGTGCAAGTTATATTTCATACTCTTATTCTTCTTGCAAAAGTACTTAATTTTTGCATAATTTTTCAACTAGGCATTTTTTTGGTTTATGACATTTTTTCATGTATTCTTTTTCTACTATTGCTTTCAAAGGCGTGTGATTACCATTATAGTTATCATGAAATTTTTATTTTCATTACTTTGCTTTTATGTTCCTTATTTTGGTGTCTCTCTTTAGGGAGCCTCATTAAATATCCCGGTACATCTACCTTTATCACTTCCACCATTAATGCATTTTTATTCTTTCCAGTTACATTATTAAGAGCAAAATAAAAAAAAGTAAAATGAAAAACTGATTAGCACTTCAACTTAAAATGATAAGAAAGAAAATGTTTTCCACATTAAAGAAGAGTTTTTTAAAGCAACAAATCTAATTAAAAAGCTTTTTACTTATTTGAAAAAGTATTTTATATAAATAATATATTTTTACTTATCATTAGACTACTCACTTTCAACTATTAAATTATCATTAATTTAACTAATTTTTAGTCATTAGCTTCATATTTTTAGCGAGTTCACATAGCTCATATTTCTTTCCTTCGTGCAGACCGTACGTTTGTTTCCTATCATTTATTCAGGCCTTTTTTTGCTTTCCAACCTTACTCAGAGTTTTTACAATTTTTTTTCTGTTTTAATTTTATCGTCTTTTTTTATCTTTTTTTCTAAATTAAGTCTGCGCTCTTCGGGTACACTTTTCGAAATTTCAATAAATTTGAATCTATTTAACATTCATAGAATTCTTAAAAAGAAAAAATGGAATTGAAAAAAGTCTCAATTTATTGATTTCATTTCTTGCGCATGGTTTATTTTATTTAATGGCGTCCTGAACTCCCTTCTTTATTATTTATTCCAGTTTAGAGGTCGGACCGGGTACCCGATCTGATCGGGTACCCGCGGGTACCCGCGGGACTCCCGCGGGAACGGGAATGAAAATTAATTTCGGGACGGGAAAAGTCGGGAACCGGGAATAGGTTTTCGGGACGGGAACGGGAACGGGAATCAACATTCAAATCGGGAACGGGAAAAGACGGGAACGGGAATCAACTTTTAAATCGGGAACGGGAAAACGGGAATAACAGTTATTGGGATTGGATTCTTCAATGATTTTTCAGCAAACTTCCAAGTATGGAAATCTTTATTTCATCGATACTCCGTACTTAAAATAAGTATTAAATGCAATGGAAAAGTATAACGAAGCCACTATTGCCAATATCTAAACCTCCAACACTACATTTGAAGTTGTTATGATGAGTCCAAAGATTAGGGAGATTAGAACAAATGGGTGATGATGAAAACTTTTCAGATGAAATCAAAATGGTCAGTTATATTATTTTAATTTTATAAATTAATACTTTGAATTTGAATGATTAATTTCCAAATGATTGCTCAGTTGATCATTTCGACAAAAGAAAAGATGCCATTGATCTTATTCGTATGACAGCATGTCTGTTGCATCCCCAGTATGAAAGAATAATAGGAAAAAAGTTTGGGATAGAAGAGAAATAAATACCAAGACTTTCATTAGAAAAAATGTAATTTTTTACAGCCATACCAAGCTGCAGTGCCTTTGAGAAAAAAACAAATGATGGTTATTTAGACCTATTATGTTTGTTTTTATAATGTAAAAATTATAATAAAATTATTATACTATCAAATTATACGAATGATTTTATATTTGCAGTTGTAGAGAATAAGAATGTTGTTAAAAAACATATTTCTAACATTATTGAAGAATTAGTAATAATGAACAAAGAAAAAAATTCAGAAGAGGATGAATTGAACAAATATTCTCAATTACGTCCCAAAAAAATTTAAAATTATAAAGATGTTTTATTTTATTGGAGTAAAATGAGCAATTTTAAAATAGTACAAGAAGTAGCCAAAATTTTGTTTAGTGTATCTGCATGTTATATTCGCTGTGAACAGAATTTTTCAATATGTGGTCGTTTAACCTCAGACCCAAAATCATCTCATTTGAAAGCTGAAACTCTTAACGGTTTAACCCGTGTGAAAAGCAATAAAGACTTGATTGAATAACTCAAAAACAATACTTTCATTTCAATAAATATTGAACTTTAAATCGTGTTTTTTTATTTCATTAAAAGAAATATTCTCTGACTTTCAAATAATAAATTTTAAGAAATTTTAGAACTAGCAAGTATGGGACCAGTAAAAACGGCAACGAAAATGAATAAAAAAACAAAAAGCTTTCGGGAACGAGTCGGGACGGGAAAAAAAATTTCGGGAACGGGACGGGAATCAAAATTCTGATGTCCCATCGGGAACGGGACGGGACGGGAAAAAAAATTTCGGGAACGGGACGGGACGGGAATCAAAATTCTGATGTCCCATCGGGAACGGGACGGGACGGGAAAAAAAATTTCGGGAACGGGACGGGACCGGGAATGAAAAATCGATCATGTCCGACCTCTATTCCAGTTTTACGGCGAGAATAAATAGGTCAAGGCTATCAAAATATCGCGATCTTTATTCACTTGCCTCTTCCAATTAGGTTGATTACTCCTAAAAGTATCGTCACCATTCACCATTTTTTAACATTTCATTTTATTGAATTGCATTTTCACAAATATATTTCAAACATCTATAATTAAAACATCTGATGAAATTACTTATTGATCTGCCACTATGTGCGTCACACCAAGGCTTGCAGGAAGCCTCAAGTTATGTTTTCTCGGCAGCTTCCATTCGGAGCGAGTCTCCACTCGGTACAATAGATAATCCTGCGGCAATCAAGACCGGTGTATTGCAGTAAATAATAACGCAGCTGCATTGAAATTTTAGAATTTTCCACTTCCGAATAAATAATGATTTCTTTGACGACCTTTGAACCGATGCTGGTGTCTATTTATGGCTTTGTACTTCACTGCATTACACCCACTTATCCCCATAGTAATTCATTCTTCTTTGCATTCAATGCTATTTCAATTATAAAGTTAATTTATATAATGCACACACAGCACCCCCTCTTGGTGCATTCACATTTATTTGGTATTCTTTCTTCTACTTTTACGATTGCTTTTTACATTCGATCTTTTTATTTAATCTTTCTATCAAATCGTCCGAAATATCTTTTCTTATTGCATTGGTTTATGATGCAAAATTATTTTCAAAACTAAAAAATCGTTTTTTGCTCGATAGTTTGACATTAATGGGAAATTAGCTTCCGTCTGAGTATTTACTAAACAATACTAATCTAATAATCGATAGAAAATTCCAAATTTTATTGGTCTAAAAATTGAGAGTTTAAAAAAATGAATTTTAAAAATTATTTTCAAACATTTATTTTGAATCGACAAACAATGAATTTTTAAGCGTCTGGTGTTTATTGTGAAAGGATTCTGTTCATTGACTCAGGTTATGTGTCAATTTATATGAATATCTCTTTTATTTTATTTTTATTTTCTAATAACTCCAATTTTAAAGATTTTTAATGAGTTTACTTCGTCATGTGAATTTATAATTCCGCTTAAAGCTTTTCAAATATTAATTTTTATCGAAATTATTTGTAAATAGTTTTTTATCGCTGTTCAGCTCATTCAATGAAAAACAACACAATTTTGAAGCTTTTAAGTTTTTTATTTTTTTAAAATTCATTTTTTCTTATTTAAAGCAACGATTCGTAATATTAACAAATTTTTGTGATCGCGGCTAATTTAAAATTAACTCTAGTGTAAGTATAATTTACACCTCAAAACACTCCAAAATCTCCCGTCCATTCAGGCTTCCTCGAATTGGACGTTTCGGACCAGATCAATTTGATCAAGCAGGGCTCGTTCGAGGTGATCCTCGCCAGGTACTCGAGTCTCTTCTCGGACCAGGGCATGTTCCTGCCCGACATGAAGATCAGAGTGCCCAGGTGATTATGTTGGTTGTTTGAGCGGTGATAATGGCACTTTGAGCGGTGGTGATAGGTGTTTGAGCGGTGATGTTGGATGGTTCGAGTAAGGACAATGCTATTTTTTGTTTCTGTAGTTGGTGCAGGTATTTTTATGGGTGCTGTGGAATGTATCCGCGTAGAAAGTGAGGTGGAATCTAGTGTGTGTTGTTTGTTTTAAGAGAGTATGCAAGTGTGTGGTTGGTAGTTTGGTCTAAAGTTTCTCGGAAGTTGTACATTGTAGCATTTAATGGTGTTAACGGTGTTCTACAAGTGCTGAACGGTGCTTCAGCGTCAGGCATTCGGTCTGAAGTAGGTACGAGCGCTAATGAGATTGAACAGACGAAATTATTCACTTGAGTGTGTTCCTAGCGGCCGCTTGCGTGAGCGTACCAGATTCCAGTGCTAGTTAGCTGTCGAATGAGGTGCTTACACATTCAGTGCACTCACAAAAGTGTTTTTGAAAAGTCTCTTGACGAGAGAGAGAGTTTTCCGACTGATTGCTCCCTTTGCAGGACGTGGAAAGTTGTACTTACGGTTCAACTATGCCACTTTTTGGTGCTTCGTATTCTTGGAAAGACACAACTCAAGCGGGGATAAGAATCGACTCTGTTTTTGTTTAGCTTCTAGTTTCCCAGGGTTCGTCATTAAAATCAGTTATCTACACAATCTCTTCTAGTTTAGATCTGGTTTATAAATTACAAATTTAGGAAAGAAGAGATAAAGACTGGGTGCATTTCACTCACCCACGTTTCAGTGTCACGTTCCTCTATGTAATTTCCTCCTTCTCAGAAAGCCCTGGGGTGAATTGATTAGTAGATTATGCATGATTTACGATCGGTATTTAATTTTTAATCTCCTGAAATGAAATCTTTTTTATGAGTTTTTGAAGCTCTCTTCATCGCCCTTTAATGCCACTCGCCTGCACTGGCGCTGAATACTTGTGGATTGTTTCGGAGAAAGTGACTGATTGATCTGTATCGATAAAGCCGTAGTAGGAATTACGACGCTCCTGAAACTGCCACACAAGCAAGATCATCTCTATTAAGAAGATTCAAGCATCCACACATTATACCACCATCTTGTTTTTACAAGCCGCTCTTTATTTCTTATATTAAAATTTATATGGGAAGGTTTGAAACGCTTGAAAGAGTGGGTGAGGCAAATATTAGTGGCACCATCCCGTTTTACACTCTGTAAATACGGTTCGGCTGCCTCGAAATTGTTCCCTACCATAACCACCGTTCTGAGCCTAGTATTTCTTGTTATTTTTATTTTTTTAACCCATTAGTTTTCGGCCTATATAAAAATTCGTATTTTTAAACGCCGCTTTGTTAAAATGTCATAGCAATGCTGATATTTTCTAGAGCTCTTCTGTCATCATTAGTGGCTTAGTATATTTTACTGGCGTATTCCAGGCTAATAATACTGTCTTTAAAGAATTAAGCTGAATTATTTCTTATTTTTTATATTTTATTTTCAATTAAGTTTTCATCTAAATATGTTTCCGTGTTTTTTCTAAATTATTTATTTACAGTCATCTTAAAACATTTGGGCTGTTTTCCGCTAGCTAGAAAATCGGGCAGAGAATATTTGTTTTGCCAACGTGTCTTTGTGCTGAATATTTCATCACTATTTCCTGTCTGCAATCTCTCTTAACTTTTGTCGCATGCGACAGCAAAATAGTTTCAGTTACGAGTTCTGAGAATATACCTGGGTGGCTTCTCCTCTTTCGACTTTTTTGTTTTTTCGCTTTTTTATTATTTTCTTTTTTAATATTTTATTCCCTTTTGTTAAGTGGGCATCAGGACGGGCTTGACAACACGCATGTGCTTTTATTGCGTGAGTTTTTTTTTTACGTAACTTGAGTCGAGATTTGTTAAACTTCCCAATTCTTTTCACACAAAATGTTTCGAATTAATTGTAAATGAAAATTTCAAATAGTTTTCACTCCACTGTTTTTACCTTCATAAGTCTTTTAAAAAGAACATAATATCCGCTTACTCATCTGGAGGGTTTACATCCATGTGTGTGTGTGTGTGTGTGTGTGTGTGTGTGTGTGTGTGTGTGTGTGTGTGTGTGTGTGTGTGTGTGTGTGTGTGTGTGTGTGTGTGTGTGTGTGTGTGTGTGTGTGTGTGTGTTTGTGTGTGTGTGTGTGTGTGTGTGTGTGTGTGTGTGTGTGTGTGTAAGGGGGGAGCCAGACAGTGAGATGTAGAGTAGGAAGACAAAGGAGCTTTAACTCGTTTGGACTTGTTAATTTCAGAATAATTGTTTTCATTTTGTTATTACTCAGTTTTTATCATGCTTGGTTTAGTCGAATTTTTAGGAAAAAGAAGATGGGAAAGAGGAGAATGAGAGAAAGTATGAGGAGATGGAGGAGGAAGAGGAAGAATAACTTATGTTCTTGATGACGATTTTTGTGATAAAAAGACACATGAGAATGTTTACAATGAGGATGCAACAGCTGCTAATGATGTTGACACTAATCATACTGCTCATGAGTACAAACATGAGAACGAGGCATGATGATGATGGGGATGAGTGTGATGATGATGATGATGATGATGATGATGATTATTATAATAATAAAAATCTGTTAATGAAAATGTGTGTTGTAAAGAAATATTCAAAATTGAAGTTTGCACAATAAAGTAAGTTTTAGAATCTTCAATATGAAACTTGTATTGCCAAGAAATGGCCCAGAGCTTCGAATTAATTGGATGAGTTTAGTTTTGAGGCTGATCGGAAATCTAAAGAGATGTCATTCACAATTTTAAAAACTTGTTTACATTTTATATTTCTACTACTATTATTAATGATAAGTTTATTACCAATTATAATGTTATAAATTTAAAAACAATTATAATATTCATAATAATTTTTGTAAAAGGCTGAAAAGCTGTCTATATTGTAGTAGAACTTTCAAATGTTACATAATTTTGGAATCCAGACGTTTGGAATATTTTTTAAAATAATAAATAGATTCTTGACTTTAAAAACTAAATGAGGGTTTTTTTAAATGTTATTTAAAAGGTTTTTAAGTTTATTTTTTTATTTTTTTAATGCAAAAGTTTCAAAAATAGTAATAAGTAAATATTTTTATTATTATTAATATTTTTAAGTTCTTCGTCGCAAGTTATTTTTAGTTTTTCTAAGAATACTTTGCATATTTGTAGAGCTAATTTATTATAAATGTGACTCAATATTTTTTTCTACTTTTAAGCGAATATTTTTAAACTTCTTAAAATAATTTTTTACTTTTTCAAGAAAAACTCGTCAAATAAAATGGTGAATGCCTCAATAGTTCCTCTCTACGTAATTAGTCCTCAGACACACGTCATCTCCCTTCTTTGCCCTCCGTGAGGACTTTTCAGAGAATTGTTTTCTTTGTTTTTTTTTGTTTCTAAATTATTTGTATCTCGCTTTTGAAATTTTAATTTCTTTTGAAAAAGTCAATTTGAATAATTCATTTTCTTTACGTTTTTTAATTGCATTACTTGTGGAAACTTTAACTTTGAGAAAAAAAATTTGGAAAATTGTTTTAATATTTTAACAAAAAATCTTCTTTCTAGTATTCCTAAAGCATGAATCACTCCGTATTCACCTTCCTTCTGAGCTGTGGCAGCCATCTAACTCTCCCAATTGACTCCTTTATTGCTGCATATTCATCTTAATGTGTCTGTCGCAAGTGTAGTCAATACTATAATCTAACTCAACTCCATCGCATATCTGCCGCTCCTTTCATCGTTTTCCACCGCAATGAATCACAACTGCACCCAAGCACTCCATTCCATCGCCACACCAAATCACGACACCACACTACGCCAGACCAAGAGAAAGTGCAGCAAATCATTATAGCTTTCACTAAATATTCTTGAACCCATCGCCATGCATACAAAAGCTCTACACGCCACAGCACCACACACAACATACAACCACAGCACCACACACAACATACAACCACAGCACCACACACAACATACAACCACAGCACCACACACAACATACAACCACATCACCACACACAACATACAACCAAAGCACCACACACAACATACAACCACAGCACCACACACAACATACAACCACAGCAACACACACAACATACAACCAAAGCACCACACACAACATACAACCACAGCACCACACACAACATACAACCACAGCACCACACACAACATACAACCACAGCACCACACACAACATACAACCACAGCACCACACACAACATACAACCAAAGCACCACACACAACATACAACCACAGCACCACACACAACATACAACCATAGCAACACACACAACATACAACCACAACACCACACACAACATACAACCAAAGCACCACACACAACATACAACCACAGCACCACACACAACATACAACCAAAGCACCACACACAAAACATACAACCACAGCACCACACACAACATACAACCACAGCACCCTCTCATGTACATCCTTCATGCATCTCAAGAGTTTGCATTTCCATGACAATTTAACAAGCGTCTGCTTGCCATGAAGGGAGGATAAAGGTCTAAATAAAATGTCGCTATTTCTGCTTCTTCTATCGCCGTCTTTATTCTCTTGTTTGTTTCAAGTACTTTTCAGTACTTCTTACGCATTGCTTTCATGTAAGCGGGTGGCGTTTGTTCTCCCAAGCGATTGATTTTGTCTTCATTTTTATTTCTTACAATTATAAACAATTCCTCCATAGTCTTTTTATTATCTGCATTCGCATTACGATCATTCTTAAAACAATACATTCTTTCGATTTTTTTAGCTTATTAAAATAAAATTTTATCATTAAAAATATTTCATTATATTTATTTATTTATTTTATTTTATTAACAAACCATGCATCAATAAATCTTAAATTGAAAAATTTTATTTATGACAAAAGTGAAATATATCATTTATTAAATGGGAAAAAAAATAAATTTTGTATTTTTATTTTTATTGCTTATATAGGTTACAGCACTGACAAATACCAAGCCTTCAAACTTATGCATTACTTATGCATTCTTACGTCGCCTGTTGTTGTTATTATAATTTTTTCAATAATCTGACTATTTTTTCACCTATTTGTTTTGTTGTTGTTTATATTGTTTGTTTCAGTGCATTGTTCAATTCTACTGATGCATTGTCCATTGTCTTTTCTTTTTGTTCCGGCATGATTATGATTATTTCTCGAGATATTTATGATAATACTTTTGTCTAGCCAATTTTGAAAAGTCGAGCAAATGACTACAACTGGCGATAAACAGCGCGTGTCTTGGTTAAAATTTAACGTTGAATGGCCAATAATGATAGTTTATATTATAATGATCATATTTTACATGACATTTTGTTGTTATTGAATATCTCAACTGCCTTTTTCACCTCTCAATGCATGCACTTGGCCACTTCATTTAGCCACTTTTCCATCCGCAACAACACCATGCGTGCCAACTCCAGCGTCGGCCTGCTCACCTCGCCACCCACCTCCACATCGAATATTAATTATTCCTCTCTGTAACCCAGGAGTGAGTCAAATAGACTTTGAATTTGAAATGAAAATTGAAAGTTGCCGCTCGTTACTCATGGGGGGTTCATGTGAGAGTGCTTTGATGAATGGCTGATTTGAATAGTTATATCTTGTATTTTAACTCGTTTTAAGCAAATCTGTCATCATCATCTTTTCTTAATCATGATCATTATCATAATCATAATTACCACAATCATCATTACAATCATCATCATCACAACCATCATCATCACCACAATCATCATCATCACTTCCACTGCGCACAGGACGATGCTGCATCTGATGCCGATGGGAGACTTCTTTGAAGAGCAGTACAAGTTCGCCGACCAGTTCAACCAACTGCAACTCTCCGACCACGAAACCTCCCTCATCACCGCCGTCATGCTCATCAACCCCGGTGAGTGAGTGAGTGAGTGAGTGAGTGAGTAAGTGAGTGAGTGAGTGAGTGAGTGAGTGAGTCAGTGAGTGGGGGTGGGTAACTGAGTGAGTGAGTGAGTGAGTGAGTGAGTGAGTGAGTGAGTGAGTGAGTGAGTGAGTGAGTGAGTGGGGGTGGGTAAGTGAGTGAGTGAGTGAGTAAGTGAGTGAGTGAGTGAGTGAGTGAGTGAGTGAGTGAGTGAGTGAGTGAGTGAGTGGGGGTGGGTAAGTGAGTGAGTGAGTGAGTGAGTGAGTAAGTGAGTGAGTGAGTGAATGAGTGAGTGGTGGAGGAGTTAGTGAGTGAGTGGGAATGTGAGTGAGTGAGTGAGTGAGTGAGGGGGGGGTGAGTGAGGGAGTGAGTGAGTGAGTGACAGGATAATTGAGTCTCACTGGAGGGACTTGATTTATCGACTAATGAATTGATCTACAGCTTGTTTATTGAAAGTCTGACTTATTTATATATTTTTGATTCAATGTAGCCTTTCTTAACTTACTTTTTTTCATGCCTTGCCAATCTATCTGTAATGCTTCAAACAGGGGAATTACAGACGTTTGCCGTAATCTTGATTAAATCTTTCAATATTCACACACGCACACACAAACGCGTGCGTGTATACTTAAATCATGTTTATTTATTTTAAATACTTAATTTATTCTACATTTTCCATTCGCTTTTCCCATCAATTTTCGCCTCACATTCGCTAGGCTTTTCTTAACGGTTTCAATAAATTATTGCTTCTAATTGATTTCCTCAAGTTTCATTTGATTTATTGTTTTATAAGCTTTGAAAAATAATATAATGTTAATAAAACCTGTTTAATGGTTAAAATTTAAAGTTACTTTGACGTAATATATAGTTTTTGAGGCTTTAATCAAAGCTCCCGTGGGCGATTTGCATACTTTGATGAATGGAAGTTTCGAAGAAAATCTAATTTGTAATGAAATCGACAACCTATTATTGGAAGTCATGTACATTTGGCACTTAATCAAGCTTTATTGCCGGTTTGTCCAGGATTTGGAGAGTTATAATGAATTTATGATGTCAGCATTTTTTAAGCGAAATTATTGTTAACTTTATAAATCAATCGCATTTGCAGATAAGAAATTCAATTAAAGAGAACTCATGTGTAGCAACAAACATACGCACACATACAACCAAGCATCCACCCACACATACAGGCGTATGTAGGCTCAGACGCACATCATCGGAGTTTTATATGAAAACGGGCAACTAGTTCGTGGAAGTTATAGAATCGTTTAAATATTAACTGATCGGCGTTGAGTCAGTCGTTGAAAGTTAAATGCGTCTTGCTGTCTAGGACAGGGCTTTGTCATCAGAATTAGGAAAACGTCTCAAGTGATTTATGGCTTATGAGTGCGATGATTTCAAACAGCAACCCTTCGGTTTTGTCAATCATTTGTTTATGAAATCAATCGAAAGCCTTATTTAAATCCTTATTCAAAGAGCATTTAGTCACTGTGGGGGTACTTACAGCAACAATGACATTCCTGCCTCCTCTCAGCACTTCTAAATCGTCTTTTCGTCTTCATTTTTGTCTTTCATCAGCGTTTATCCCTTCCTTATTTCCACCATCATGCAAAGGCTCACCATAGCCAGGAGTTTTCCTTCATGTCTCGTTGGAAAATATTTCGACGTCATTAAATCTCCAGCGAAGATTTCCGAAAAACTTGAAGCGAAGAATAATTAATGTGAAGTAAGCAAAAACGTTTCAAGTTTTTATCTTGCTTAATCCTTTTGTTCTTGAAAATTTAAGTTTTAAGCCTCAAAACTGCTAGCATTGTTGGAGGTTTAAAAGGCCTTAATGTCTTGTGGCTTGGGAGAGCTTAATCGAGCAGATTGCCTCCGTCTTGCTCCTGGCAACTGGGAAACTGATGTAGGGGGGCTCTGTTCTTCTCCTAAGGGCTCCCTGTCGCATGAGGATGCGCTCATGGGACAGCCTTCATGGGCGGGCAAGTACGCAGGCAATATTGAAGCGAATATGTCGGAGAAAAAGTGGAAACGAGATCTTTTGTTTGAGTTATTCGAGCGGGGTCGCTGGCTATGCTTCTCTGATTGATTTACCTGCATGGAAGACATCACTATTCCACGAATGCTGCTCCAAACCTTTTTTCTCGAAACTTTTGTTTGCGCGGAGATGGAGCGATGGTTCAGGAATACTCGGAATGAGTTTCTATTTGTGAATAACTTGCATTTGGAATAGTGCTTTGTGGAATTAATAGGGAAGGGAATAAAACTATTTCATATCCGAATCTATTAAAAATATTATAAAGCTGCTTTTTCTATAATCAAATTCGATCAAATAAATACGCGAAGAAATGAGAAAATATTGAGAGCTAGATAAATAAAGGAGAGAGTATAGAATATTGCGAATGGCCGAATCAGACCACGAATATGAGGGCTTGATAATAATAGAAAGATGTCTGTAGTGAGGTCTAGTTTTGTGGACTTCTGAATAATAACTCGTCAAATGTTTCCATGCTTTGACAAACCATTTTATTAATTGGGTCACCACTCGGGCGAGGTTTTGTGAAGGGCTCACAGGATATCTGAAGGCTGATTTACGATGCCGTTGCTTTGAGTTACCTGGTGTGTCTCAGTGCCTAGACATTACTCGCCTGGTTCACGTCTCCCTGGGGCTTGGGTCCAATTCCCATTTATATTTTCAATTCTTAAAAATCAATACTTTCCAGCTGTATATATCCTCTGTTTTAATCGATAACGAGAAGCAAAGAATTTCATGCAGTCATGAATCGTTTTTATCGATTTTTTCTACAAACAACATCTAGGCATGCTAGATTGCTTGCATAGAATCTCCCACAAGTGGCTGTCCACTGAAGGTCTCTGTGTGTGCCGCATTGGCGCCTGTTCTGCCCCTCGAGGACGTGCCAGAGAGGGCTTCCATGCTTCGTGGCTTTTGCTCTAATCATTGGAACCCCAAAGACGCGGCATGATTAGTCTTTTCAATCAATCTTATTGCAGTCTGTCTGTCATGAGAGTCGAAAACGTCAACATTTTAATTTTAACTTTATTTTTATATTTAAAATTTTTCTTTGATTGAAGGCATTTTGAACCTCTATTTTTGAAGTTTGAAAAATTTGAGTGTACCTTCTATTTAAATGGAATAGTTTGTTTAATCTGCTGTAATTGAATGTGCAGTTAATTGGTACAGGATAAAATTGCTTCAGAGATATTTTTATGCGTTACATTTCAGCATCGCTGGTCTCAAAAACTAACAGAGGACCAACTTTTAGTCACCAATTAATTTAGCCAAAGGTTTTTTCGACACTTCCATTGGCAATTTATTCTGACTTGAAAACGCTATCTTCGTCAATTCCGACATTTATTTTTGGGAAATTCTTTGAACTTCAAACCTTTTTCTTTATCTTGTTTTATTTTCAACGCGATATTTCAACTTATTTCGACAATGCCGACGGCGTTGTTTCTCGATTGCAGCACGTGCGACCTCTGATGCCTTTTAAAAGCACCTAATATCTCCTACCAGGCGAACGTCTATCCATCTATCACTTTACTCTCGCGCCTTTTCCATCTATAATTCGTATTCAATCTCCTTCTTTCTTGGTTTCCAAAGCCTCCCAAGCAACCTTAAGTTCATCTTGGTGTTTTAGTTTTGAAAAGGCTGAATCAGGCCTGAGGTCATTCTTCAACAACCCTCGCACTTTGCAACTCCTTGCATACAATTCAGCAATCGTTCTACTTTCAATTCAAGATAATAATTTCAAGATTCACATTTTCTAAGTTGATTCAAGGGGTCCTAATCTTTTTTGAGTTTACGCCACGTCAATCATATTCATCGTTGTATTGGGTTCCACTGCATTGAAACTGCATGCTTCAACAAAACGTTGAACTTGACAAACCTTTCCTGCAATATTCATGCACCACCTTCTCCCAATCGAATTAATTAACCGATTTTCCTTTCTTTTCATTTTCAAGTTCGTATTTTAAATTTCTGTCGAATTAAACACCCAGAGAGGAATGGTCTGGTTAATGTGTTCAACATCGCCAAGTTGCAGCGCATCTACCTCAGCAGTTTGTACCACAAAATGAAGCAAACCAGACCAGGTGGGTGTTTGCATTTTTCGAGGAAGAAGGAGGAAGGGGAAGGCGATGAGGTTGAATGGTTTCTTAGTTATTTTATTTTTTTGAATATAATTTAATGAATTTTTAGATGTGTTTATTGTTTTTTAATAAACGAATTTTATATTTAAACAAAAAAAAATGCAGGTTTTTATTTTTAAGTTTTCATAGAAAAACTTTTTGAAAATTTAATTAAATTTCACGACTTTCGCCATGAAACTCCAAAATGATATTTTGTTAATTTCAAAACTTGAAATTTATTTTTATTTGAAACTTGTATTCGTTTAATTGCCTTTTGAGAAATAAATTTGAAATAAAATTTCATTTTAATTATATTTTTCATCTGAAAGTTTCGCGCTAAATCATTGTTCAATGCACACAATTTCTCAACTAAATTTATTTTTTTGATTTATTAAATATTTTCATTAAATTTTTCTTTTTAATTCATAAAAAATCAACTCTTTCAACAATCTCTTTTCCACCCAATCCACTAAACAACAAAACCACCACTGCCACAAAATTACCAAATCAAAAACCACCACGACCACATAAACAAAAACACCACCCCATCGACCACACCAACCACAACCACCACATATAAACCACCACCAGCACCAACCACAACCCCACGACAGACCACTACGACGAGCACTTCACCAAGATCCTCGGCACACTGCCCCTCCTCGGTCGCATCAACGAGATCCACGCCAAGCGAATGCAGGAGATGAAGATGTCGACGAAGGACCACTTCCCCACCCTGCACAAGGAGGTCTTCGACAGTGGTCGCATCAGGAGGTGGTGTGGTGTGTGAGGGAGGGATTTGTGGTGATTGGGGGGGGGGCTTGGGATGTGGTATTTGAGGGGGGTTTGATCATCACCACCATTATCATCATCACCATTATCATCACCACCATTATCATCACCACCACCACCATCATCATCACCACCACCGGAGCAGGAATGATGTAGCGTACAACGAGCTTTCGAACGACGACGATGACGTCAACTCCGAAGAGTCTCCCCCTTCTTCCAACTGACCATCATCATCATCACCATTCAATCAGCATCATCATCATCGTCGACATCATCAGATCCGGGACTGTAAATGAATTTATCATCTTCGTTATCATCTTAATCTACATCATCATGATTGTGATCATCAGCATCACAACTAACATCATCATCATCATCATCATTTTCTTCTACCACCTTGCTAAAGTTGTCTTATATGACTGCTTTGTCATCGTTGAGATCCAAGTTTGTTTTTTCTGTATTTTTGTTCGTGTTTTATCTTTTTTCATTATCATTTCATTCTCCCACTTTTCTTTTCTATTTTATTATATAATGTTATCATATTTTCATTTTCATTACAAATTTATTGTTCTTATGGTTTTGCATCTTTCTTTTGGGAAACAGTCTGATGCAGAATGCATCTGGAGTGTGTCTCCCGCCCTTAATGCAACCCGAAACTAACTCTTACAATATTCTTTATTCTTTTTTATTTCTTTTCATTATAATTGACCTATTATTATACTTTTTATTTTTAAGGCTAATTTAATTTCATTGTTTTTTAATTAAATCAATTCAAGAAGTTTTGATTTGTTTCCCATTCAAATGAATTTAACTCTCTCAAGTTGCTTTCCCGATTCCAGTTCGACTCGAGCCAAAGGGGTAATATCAGCTCGGGCATCGGTGGCGCTCCATAATTAGTAAATGAAAAATTAATTAGAATGATTAATATAATGTTATAAAAATTAATTAGAATAATTAATATAATATTATAAAAAATAATTATAATAATTAATATAATATACTAATATAATAAAAAATAATTATTTATCCAAATTCTTTATTCTGCAATTATTGCGTCACAGTTGCATATGCCTCCCACTACAAGTGCTTCATCATAACTCTTCTCTTGATCCGCTAGCGCTCGAATATTTAGGGTGTCTAGCATCTTAAAAATCTGTTCCTCTTAAGTATCTAATATCTATGATACATATATAAACAATAACAACAGCAAAAATAATATAAAAAACCTACTTATTGCAACATTGTAGGATGCCAATGCCATCATTGCTGTTGCCTATGTAACAGTGCTCTTACTCTCCGCCGGGCTTTTCTCTTTTATTATTATCATTTTTTTAATATTATTGTTGTTGTTGTTATTTATATACTTTTTATTGTTTGTTGGGAAGTTTATTTTATTTATCTTGAATTTCTGATGTGCATCGTGTTTTGCACAAACCCTCAACTCCACCCTTTCACATACACACTGATACACACATTATCCGTGTGTGTGTGTTTGTGTGTGTGTGTGTGTTTGTGTGTGTGTGTGTGTGTGTGTGTGTGTGTGTGTGTGTGTGTGTGTGTGTGTGTGTGTGTGTGTGTGTGTGTGTGTGTGTGTGTGTGTGTGTGTGTGTGTGTGTGTGTGTGTGTGTGTGTGTGTGTGTGGTGTTTTTTCTTGCGGTTTGTGTATCTATGTGCGTGTATGTGTATGTGTGTTTGTGCGGTTAAATCCTAGCCTTGAAATGTTGAAAGTGTGTGTGTGTGTTTCATGATCTGTTGCTCCTCAGAAGTTCACATGTGACTAAGTCACCATCGTAACGACGTTATGACGTAATTGAGAATTTGAAATAATAATATTTTGTTATTATTATTAATATTATTATTATTGCTGTTGTTACCATTATAATAATAATAATTATTATTACTGTTCTTAATATTTTTTTGAATATTTTTATTATCATTCTAATTATTACACTTATAGTTTTTTCTTTGCTTTACGATACTTGAACCATCTTTGCCAATGTTGTTTTTATAATTTCAATTTGTGATTTTGATTGTTGTTGTTATTGTTTTTATTTATTTATTATTTTTCTCAATGATTTCGTAATGAGTTTAGTTTCAGTAGAATTAGTTGATATTTTTATTCATATTATTTATATTAGTGAATAGATTAGTTGCGGATTCATTATTTTCAATTGTGTTGATGGTGATGACCATGAAGATGATGGGCTTGATGATGATAATAATGATGATGATGATAATGATGATGATTATGATGATGATGATGATGAGAATGGAGTTGGTGATGATGATGGTTTAAAAAAACTGTACGAACTGTCAATACTCTATACTTATTAAAAGTTTGGCATATTGAACGAACAACATCTACGAAATTGAATTTATTTTCAATATTTTTCTTTTAAATTTCATGCTTTTTATTTTAATGAATTAGATTAACTATTAATTATCTTTAGTTTGACGTGTGTGTTGGAGCCTCGTCAGGTAAAAGTTTACTTTTCTAATCACCACGACCTTTCAATTGTGTTTGTACTCGAACTAGATTTTTTAAGTTAAACAACTTTGTATCATTGTGTTTCTTGTTTAATTTAATTTAATACTTCTTATTATTATTCATTTTCTTAATCACTAATTAATGCCTATTCAATAAACCATATATTTCTAATGCAATAAAAATTATTTTTAGTATTTTAAATTTTTATTCGTATATTTTTATTCTTTGTTTTTCTTTTTCCGGTGGAATATTCTTTCAAATTTATTTCACTGAATTATGGGGTGTAATAGATTAAGTGCTAAGGGTGGATAGTTTCTTAAATCTTTTATTAAATGGCCATCTAATTTTTCTTTTAATTAGTAATTATTAATAATCAATTCACTTTCATTATAGTTATTCGGATATAATTTTTCCAAACTTTGCGGCTTTTAAAGATAATTTACGTTTTTTCAAATATAAAAATACGAAATTTTCACTACTTTTATCATCATAATCTCTACCCTTATACTTATCATCGTCATCACCATCATCATCATCATCAGCACCATCTTCATCATCAGCATCATCATCATCATTATCTTCATCATCATCAACATCAACCTCATGACACGGGTAACGTTCTTATTCGTGGAACCAAACTCTTCATCCAAGAGATAGATGGCGTCTTCGAGTCCGTCTATAAGCCGCACTCACTTTATATATACTTCATATATAAATCATATATAAATATTTATAATTAAATAAAATGTATTAAGAAGAAATTTTATCCAACAAATTTTTGTTTATCTTTGAGTAAAGCACTTCTATTTATGTTCTTCTTTCTCGCATTACATTTTGTGAAACAGAAAAAGTTTGATTCTATTGCGTTTTCCTTAGTTAACATTTGTCGTCTTTGTAATTTCGCGTTTTCAATTAAAATCCTTTATACGTACTTGAGTGGACACACTTTTTGAAAGTTGAAATAATAATAGTAATTGCTAATACTGCAAGCCCTGAGTTCATAGCCACAAGCTTAAAATGAATAGTTTCTAATTCGGGAGATGTTTCTTTTTCAAGGTTGAATCCTTTAAGCTAGGAAACTCTTGCCGATGAATTATTGTATTATAATGTAATCGATTAAATCAATCATTCATATTACTAATAGTAATACTATGGTATCCAAGCCTGAGAAAACTGAAATTCATCTTTGAGTTTTAGAATTTTCAACTGATTCTATTCATCTAAACGCTTTTAATGCGAAAAAGAAGCAATTGCGAAACTGTCGGTTTATGAAGGTTTTAATATAAAGAACTCCGTAGTCTGGTTACCACTGTGTCTGCATTGGTGACTTAGAGGGGTTCCTATGTATAGTGCGCACTCTTGTAAGCAATTCGTAATTGTATCTTATTTGTAAACTTGTTTTTTGCTCTGTTTGCGTTCGTCGACCAGCGTTTTCTTGCTGAGAAATCCTTTATATTTTGAATTATTCACAAAATTAAAATTTCTTGTTAGGTCATTTGTCTATACATTTTTACATATTATCATAAATGAATTGTTTTTATTTATTAATTAACACTCAACTGATTCTTACACTTGGGTTTATTATCAATATTGTCATATTTACTCTGACAATCTATCCGATAACATCATTACTGAACTTACGCTCTCATTAATAAACATTTTGTATTTTAAACATCAAATTCTAAATCAATCAATCAATCACTAATGATTTGTATAGCGCCCTTTACTAAATGAACAAAATCACAAGTTGTTCAAATTCTATTCAAAGAGTAGAAAACAGATTTTCTAGCTCCAATACCTGTCTACCCAGTGACGCTTGGGGAGAAAAGACATTTATAATTACATGAATGCGAGACTTATAGCATGGGTGGATGAAGGTGAAAGGAACTTATTTGAGAAGTTTTTCTTATGAAATATTATTTTCCCGAGGTGCTTTCGAATACAGCATGCATCATGCTTTCCACAGCTCTCTCTAGCACGTAATGCTTCTAAACACAATCTCTAAGAATAATATATCTTTTGTCTATAATGAAAAGTTGCCAGTACCAAAAATTAATTACAAAAGTGAGAAAAAACGATGGAGAGGTTTCATTTAAAGAGTTATTTCAGGTGATACTCAGAAAAGGATTGACTTTAAAAGCGGGGTACTATTAAAAAGCTTCCATTGCTTTTCTATTGATTCTCTACCTTAACTTGTTTGAAGGGTTCAATCAATCAATCAATCAATCAAATAGATTTCTATAGCGCTCTTTCTTCAAATTCAAGAGCGCTCGGAAGGGTTGTGGGGGAGCGGAGATGAAGATGATGCAACGCTCCTTGTTGCTTTATTTTGATTTTCAATTTCTTCAAGTATTTAAACTTTATTTTAATCTTTTATTTTTTATTTTATTTTTTTTTCAGGTTGAGGATTACCTTTCTTCACAATTTGAGAACATATTAGGTTAGCAGCTGCCATTCAGAAAGATTATGATGATGATGATGATGATGATGTGGCCATGATTATAATGCCAATTATGAATGATGGTGCGGTGGTGATTGTGATGGTGGTACTGTCGTGATGATGAAGATGCTGTATTGGTAATGGTAATGGTGCTGTGACGATGATTAAGGTTTGATGTGAAAGGGGGGGGTTAACTTACTTATTAAGATTATTTATTAGGTTTAACATCTGTTTTATTAAAAAGTGTTATTGAAGAAATATATATTTCAGAAAAGCCCTACATAAATGCCTTTGATCGATTGCTTTATTAAACCGACTGACACCGTGAAAAAATTATTGAAAAAAAAAATAATTATAAAATAGTTTAAATAAAAAATAAAAGTGAAAATATATTTAGTAAACAACTATTTCAAGATAAATTAAAATAAACAGAAAAATTAATAATGAAAAAAATATCAGTAAAATATGTTGAAAGGTTAAAAAAATATTTAAATTAAAACGAAAGATTGAGAGTTTTGCAACCCAGCACCTTCTTAAATGCAATAGTCATGGAATTTTTTTTATTGATTTTCTCAATTTCACTTGGTTTATCTCACTTTTGATTGGCCAAATCTGCCTTTCTACTACATAGTGATGTTATATACTATATACTATAGTATATAGCATTACTACACCGGCAGCTACTTTGCATTATAGCCCCTCAGCCTTCATCAGAGAGACCTTAGTCACTTTTCGGTTGAAAAGTCTTCGAGCGGTCTCTGAAACTTTGAAACCACTTTAATGATAACTTCAGATTTTAAACACTATTTCTATTCTCGCGTTTCTTTAATTTACAATTTTCTCTAGGCCGTTATTCCTCCAGCTCGAGCAGTCGAATGTAAATTTTCTTTTCAATTTCATTTAGAACAAAAAAATATTTTATAAAAATATTTGAAATATATATTTGCAAAGTCCATTGACCATTTATGGCAAATTCCATTTGTTTCAGTCTCATGGAAATGGACAACAAAGAGATACTTGAGGAAGCAGCAGCAAAAACTCTCCTTCAAAACGAAAGTGCTAACATGGAAGAAACAAGCACGATCACTTCAGTAGCCAGCAACAAAGGCAGTGATGTTCTGGAAATCGAAGATGGCGGACAGCATGGAAAGAAGAGTCAAAAGGAGACATGGAGTAGACACCTCGAGTTCATGCTTTCCTGCATTGGATACGCTGTAGGCTTCGGAGCCTTTTGGAGGTTCCCCTACGTGTGCATGAAGAACGGAGGAGGTTTGTTTCCAAGTTAAAAGTTTACAAATCTTGATACTATCAAAAGTTAATTTCTATTCATTTTTCTAAAACACAAAATTCTATCCTTTTCATAATTTCTCATCCAGGGGCCTTCCTCATTCCATACTTCATCTCTTTGATTCTGTGTGGCATGCCTCTCTTCCTCCTCGAGTTGGCTCTGGGCCAATTTTCTGGCCTTGGACCAACTGCAGTCTGGAACATGTGTCCCCTCTTCAAAGGTGCCTTTTAGTCATCTCTTATCAAATTTATTGTTTAATTTATTTAATGTTTTTATATATTTTAGATAAATTATCAAAAAATGAATAATTTTGAGTTTTTCTTATATTTTACTTTTGCCATTGTTTCATCAAGGTCATAATATGGTTTTGTCTTTCTAAAAGTGGAGTATTTCATAATTTTATAACTTTCAAAGCCCTAATCATGAAATCTATAAATAAATATTCTGGCTCATAACTGTGAAACAATAACTGATTTTATAAAGTTTGTTTGCTTGCTTGCTAGATTAAGGAGAGGGTAGCAGAAATCCAATGGAAAAATACTAGATACATAAGTATATGAACTTCAATAAGTATATGAACTTGTATAAGTATAAAAACATATGCACAATTAGTTGAGTTGATGTATATTGATTTCTCATACATAATGATTTTCATACATTAGACATAATGAGTTATAGGACAATATGCTTTTTAAAGACAAAAAGCACAAAGTCCATGCTAATTTCATAACCTCTGTTTGTTTCATTAGTTCACCTTTGCTTATAATCACAACATTTACATATCTTTCAGATTCTATTGATTAAGAATTTATTTATTCCTCTATATATCTGATCTGATAAGTGAATGGGTGGCCGTGTGGTTAACGGCCTGCTTCTAGTATCCATAGGTCATGGGTTTGATTCACTCACACCTTAAGTTTCTTTTAAGAATATGGGCACCATCAAGGGAAACTTGAGCCCCTTAAACATACATTACGAACAAAGATTTCTAATTTCTCTTCTACCACCTGAGCAGTTGTGGCAAACGCTGACGTTCTTGATCTCTGATCTGAGCACCCTTCCCTTCTCCATTTGCATTCCCACCGATTGCTTTGGCACAGGACAATTATAGATTTTAATTTAAGTGGTCTTGTCTTTTTATTTGTTCGCTACCTCCCATGGCAAATTATTTAGCCTTTATTAACAATATCAACGAGCGAATTATTATCAGTTATAACTTCCATGGCAAATCATTGAGCTATTATAATTAATACTGAAGAGTAAATCATTCTCAACCCACTTATCCCAGCGTGGTCTCCATTCTTGCATGTTATACTCAAGCACGGTCTTTCTACATTTGAGATTCATTTGTATTGTCAAAAAAGTCTCAATCTAAGCTCTAACCAAACCATTTTTGCCATTTTAAGGCTTTTTATGAGTAGAAAAACTCGCCTGAATTTGTGTTACCCCCATTGGAATCCGAGCAATTTGAGCCAATGCCCTCCCCTCATCGGCAAATGGTATCACTATTTTTGAGCCCTTCAGTTGCGTGCCCTGGCGCTATGCAAAAACGACAATTATCATTATTGTTATTACGACCTGGCATGAAGTGAAAACGTGAACATTTTCACTAAAGGAAAGAAAAGGATGAATCATTAATTATGAAATTGTAATATTTACTCAATTTCAAATGGCGCATAGAGGTCAAACTCATATCAAATGCAATATTCAAGATTCACTCACAATCACCATTCACCATTCTTTTGATTGATCGACAACTTTGCCTAAATCATCTTTCGTTTACTGCCATCTTCCTTTTGCTAATTTATTCATTCAGTTTCACCTGTGAATGATTAACAAATGCATTTTTGGTTTGTGCGCGTTTAGTGCCTTGATAAATGCATTTGTACAGCAAACGAAAGTTTTCTTTCAATTACATTTTTATTCTTTTGATGTCGAAAAATTTAAAATAAAATGCTTAAAACCCCTTTAATTTAGATTATTATTAAAATAAATAAATCTATTATTGTTATTCTCCTTATATGCGTGTTGAAGCTGAATAATTTACAAGCAAGAAAGCCTCCTGCTCATTCGCCAGCAACAAATGCTCGCTTATGCATGCATTAATGGCGTCTTTGAATATTTCATTTCTTCCTTTATCCACTATTTCTTGCATCTAGATCATCTTCATTTGCATCTGCCCATCATCATCATCTCTTCCATCATCACCCTCTTTAATTACAATCTTCATCCATCATCATCATCATCTCTTCCATCACCACCATCTTCATCATCACCCTCATCATCATCACCCTCATCATCATCGTCTATTCCATCATCATCACCCTCATCATCACCCTCATCATCATCACCCTCATCATCATCACCCTCATCATCATCACCCTCATCATCATCACCCTCATCATCACCCTCATCATCATCACCCTCATCATCATCGTCTATTCCATCATCATGATCATAATCTCACAATTTTGCACTCATTGCGTACTTGTTCTCATGGCTGATCTTCATGCATTCATCCTTCATCACCCATTCTCATCTTCAAAAGGGATTTATTCATTTTTATGATACTTCTAGAATTCCTCACATACTGTCCCTGTCTAACATATTTGCACACACTTTAAAAGATGCTTTTGCACTCACTCATTAATATTCTTTTCCCATACTCTCTTAAGCACATCTGAGCATTTTCCAGTAAATAATGTTTTTGTACCATGTTTCTTAACGTGTTGTCTGCGCACACACGTACACACACACACGTACACACACACACACACACACACACACACACACACACACACACGTACACACACACACACACACACACACACACACACAGGGGTAGGACTATCAATGCTGCTAATGTCGGGGCTTGGTTCAGTGTACGCGGGAATGGTGATTGGCTGGGTGATTTACTTCATCTCGAACTCATTCGCCAACCCTGTGCCATGGGCTGATTGCGGCAACGCCTGGAACACACCTTCGTGCCAGAACCGCAAGTGAGTGGGTGGTGCTTGGGTGGGTGGGTGGTGCTTGAGTGGGTGGGTGGTGCTTGGGTGGGTTGGTGGTGCTTGAGTGGGTGGTGCTTGGGTGGGTTGGTGGTGCTTGGGTGGGTTGGTGGTGCTTGGGTGGGTGGGTGGTGCTTGGGTGGGTTGGTGGTGCTTGGGTGGGTGGGTGGTGCTTGGGTGGGTTGGTGGTGCTTGGGTGGGTGGTGCTTGAGTGGGTGGTGCTTGGGTGGGTTGGTGGTGCTTGGGTGGGTTGGTGGTGCTTGGGTGGGTGGGTGGTGCTTGGGTGGGTTGGTGGTGCTTGGGTGGGTGGGTGGTGCTTGGGTGGGGGAGTGGGTGGTGCTTCGGTGGGTGGGTAGTGCTTCGGTGGGTTGGTTGGTGTGGATGGCATCGAGTGTAGTAGTAGGGGGTAATTTGGGGGAGGGGGTGCTTGGAATGGAGTGTGGTAGTATGGGGTGGGTGGGGGCATGAAATTCATGGGTTCTCAATGGGGGGGGGGGGGGTGGGATATGCCCAGGGATATGACTCATATAGACAAATTGGGTTAACGAATATAAGTGTAATGGATCTAATCATTGGTTTAGAGTCTAATTTGATCGATTAATAACTCTTGTCTTCAAGCCAAGCGGTCATTAGTCTCTTAATCAATCAACTAATCACGTTAATAAATCAATCAATTTATCAATTTATCATTTCCGCTCCATTAACCACTATCTTCTCACGCTCTCTAGAATCAGGTTTGTTCATTTAAGGGAAAGTTATTTATAAGTTCGCTTGAGTCCTGTCATGATAAATGTGTCCGTGTTAACTTTGAAAATCGTTTTCGCTTCATCGTTTTTTATATAGTTTCTTAAGTTGTTTAAACAGTTAATTATTCAGCCTTATCATTTTATAAACTAAAAGAGACCTAATTATCAAAAACTTATTTATTTTAAAGGTTTTCTCTTTGAGAATTTAAAATTAGGCATAAAGCCATATAGGAAGGGTGGCACTAGACAAAGGGGTGATGTGGGCCAGCAGTTTGAGGGACATTTACTGCATAAATCAAGTATCACTTGCGCTATAAATTATAAATGGAAGTCTTTAAATCCAATTACTTTCTTACCAAATGGATTCTTTTCGCTTTCAATCCACTTCACATTGTCAAATTGAAAGTCTTTACATGCTTTGTTAGCATACCTGCTCTACCTTCTGCTCATTTACTACCTTGCTTCCCTTGGTTGCGACTTTCAAATTTTAATTTTGAGGATTTGATTCTTATTTGATTTATTATACTTCCCCTATTTAAAATTATAATGTTCTTTTTATAAATTTATAATTCAATCAATCAAATACATTTTTATAGCGCCTTTTTCATAAATTCAAGAGCTATCAATAATTATTCTAATAATAATAATAATAATAATAACAATTGAAATGTTAGTTGACCATTATTATTAGTTGCATCATTTTTAGCTGTTGTATGTTGATTCCCTGGGCGACTCAAGTGCGCTCAAGATGTTTACATAAGTAATTGAAATCCATCTTATCTAACAAAGCTGCATCAAGTTATATAAGTAACACTCGCTACAAGTACTTTAATCAGTATTGTTTATAGCTGAATGTTCAATTGGGGTTTATATTGGAATATAATATAATATATTTGTTACATAGATCTATCAATAAACCTTACTCTAGTAGTAAAGTATTTTTTAGAACAATGTTTGCAGCTGCTTTTGTGAAGTTGTTTTTTTTCTTGTGTTGAATTGCGCACTGGAATTTCATTTCTTGTAGCATTTATTAAGCAATCTGTTTTTGATTTTAAAAAAAAGTTCTTTAATTTATTTATTTTAGTCATTATACCTTTATTTATTTCGTTTTCTTTTATTTTTATCACATTTCATCATTATTTCATTATTATTTTATATATCTTTATTTATCTACCGTTATTTTTTCACTGATTCATTTTGAGCAGTTAAGCTCACAAGTACGCATTCATTCTTCTCACTTATTCTCAACAAAGCTCTCTTGTTCCATCTTGTTATCACTCATTGTTTCTCAATTTAGAAACAGCCCTCACTCTAACATGCAATACAAACAAACCTCTTGCTAGTTCATACGGTATGAATCATACCTACCCACCCCACCACCAGCATCCACCCATCACTACCATAACCTACCCACCCCACCATCAGCATCCACCCATCACCACCATAACCTACCCACCCCACCACTAGCATCCACCCCACCACTACTGCTTAACCACCATCTACTTTTAAAACTCTTACTTCTTGTTCACCACCACCATCATCAACACCACCACTACGACAATCCACAATCATCATCATCACCACTACGACAATCCACAATCATCATCATCACCACTACGACGACAATCCACAATCATCATCATCACCACTACGACAATCCACAATCATCATCATCACCACAGCGACTACGCAGGCAACGTGACGAACAATGGCAGCATGAACTGGACGGGCAAGTTGTTGCGAGGAATCCATGAAGCGAACAACAGCGCCAGCAACAACCACAGCGACAAGGCGAACACCGCAGCGGAAGAATTCTGGAAGTCATTGGTGGCTGTTGTCGTTGTTGATGTTGTTGTTGTTGTTGCTGTTGTTGTTGCTGGGGATTATTTTTGATGGAAGGGTGGTTTGGGTGGTTGTTGTTGTTGGAGGGGGTTTGGTTGTTGTTGTTGTGAGGAGGGGGTTTGGTTGTTGTTGTTGTTGGGAGGGTGGGGTTTGGTTGTTGTTGTTGAGGGAAATTATTTGTCAAGTGGTTGTTATTGTTGTTGGTGGAAAGGGGTTGTTTTTGTTGTTATGGGCTTTTGTCGTGCTTTTTATTTTGTTAGTGGGAAAGGGGGGTGTCGTGGTTGCTTTTGTTACTGGGAACATTTTTTATTTTTGTGTAACAACGGCCTATTTAGCAATGCAAGTTTGTAGCAACATTTCACCAGCGTCGTATAGCGATAGAGCTCTTCGTATAAGTGATGACACACATTAGTGTCCCGTTACAATCGATCGTCCACACAAAAACGACCGCACCGAAGATTCAGTTTGTGCTCTTGTCCGTTATTTAGTTGTCCAAACACTCGCGTCCGTTATTTAGTTGTCCAAAATCTTGCGTCCGTTATTTAGAAGTCCAAAAACCTCGAGTATTAAAACGTCTCATTCTCCGCTTTGAAGCCTTGACGCTTCGTTACGTTTATTGGCGGTTTATAACGTATTACCGAGGGCATATTGCTTTCGTGCCTCCAATCTCACACGCCGCTGCACAACTTTCGGTGCAAATATGCCATCTTTTAAGCCTTTTACTCATCCTTTTATAAGAAGCTTTCAGCCGAATTATTTTCTTAAACTAAAACCCAACTACTCATCCAGTTTTACACACAGTTAGCTCTTCCAATCCACCCATCCTCAACCACCCTCCTCCTTCCAACCACCCTCCTCCTCCCAACCACCCTTCTCCTCCCAACCACCCTCCTCCTCCCAACCTCCTTCCAACCACCTTCCAATCTCATGCAACCACCCTGCAACCTCATCCAAACAGCTACAACGTCCTTGAGATCTCTTCCGGCCTGGAGGAAATGGGCGGGATAAGGTGGCCCTTGCTGGCATGTCTGTTGGCCACGTGGGTGGTGGTCTTTCTGTGCCTCTTCAAGGGCATCAAGTGGTCAGGCAAAGTGGTCTACGTCACGGCCACCCTGCCCTACATCTTCCTGACCATCCTGCTCGTCCGGGCTGCCATGCTGCCAGGGGCTCTGCAGGGCATCATCTTCTACCTCAAACCCGACTTCAGACAACTCGCTGACCCCAAGGTTTGGATCCTGTGTAGAATTGATGATGGGGAGGATAATAATGAATAGAATTGTTATAATAATATTGAATAATGTCTTATTATAAAGCACGCAACTGAGGCGCCACTCACACGACATAAGGCGCGAAACACCGCATCATATACCGCATCATAGGCATATAATAGCTCACGGTTGGCTCAACAGTGATTCGAACTGGCGACCTTTAAGTTGCAGGTCCAACGACTTGACAATTTGTACTCACGGGATCACCCCTCGTGATAATGACCGTCTCTGTTTGCAGGTGTGGGCAGAGGCGTGTCTGCAGATCTTCTACTCGCTGGGACCCACCTGGGGAGGCCTCATCGCCATGGCAAGATACAACAAGTTCCATAACAACTGTCTCAGGTGTGCTACTAATCAATCAATCAATCAATAATTATATGCGATTAGTCAATCAATAATTATATGCCACTAATTAATAAATTACATGCCACTAATTAATAAATTACATGCCACTAATTAATAAATTGTATGCCACTAATTAATAAATTATATGCCACTACTTAATCGATTATATGCCACTAATTAATCAATTATATGCCACTAATTAATCAATTATATGCAACTAATTAATCAATTATATGCCACTAATTAATCAATTATATGCCACTAATTAATCAATTATATGCCACTAATTAATCAGTTCCTTTAGTTGACCAAACAATACTCCGGATTTTTATTTTCTATCGATAAACTCAACATTCGTAATCATCATCATCATCATCATGAATTATTTAATTCATCCCGTCATCCCATTCTAATTTAAAATTCTAAGTTGGATTCACACACACGCACACCCACACACACACATAACATCACACAGAGACACCCACACACACACAAAATTACACACACACACACACACATACATACACACACACACACACACACACACACACACACACACACACACACACAAAATCACACAGAGACACCGTGGTGATATGCAGCGTTTGTTCTGGCACCTCGTTCTACTCTGGCTTCATCTGCTTCTCGATCCTGGGCTACATGGCCGAGAAGATCAGTGTGCCCATCGAGAAAGTCATCGTCGCTGGTGTGTTGGCGAGTGGGGCTTGGGCATGGTAGGGGTTCTTGGAATTTTGGGCGTGGGCTGGTTAGTCGGGTTGGTGGGTCTTATGGGTTTTTTAGTGGTTTGTTGATCGATGAAAGTAGGTGATTGGTTTCGTCTTTTCCACGCCCTGCCCCTTCAAGGCCCTGGTCTGGTGTTCTCGGTGTACCCAGAGGCGATAGCGCAACTGCCCCTCTCGCCACTCTGGGCCATCGCCTTCTTCCTCATGCTCCTCACCCTTGGAATCGACAGCCTGGTGCGTCCTTGCTTGTGGTGCTTGTGGTGCTTGTGCTTTGGGCAGTTCTTGTGCGGTGGATAAACACTTGTTTGTTCAACATTGGCTCCGTCCCGTTTGAGAATGCCCTTCGTTTCAGCACGACATAATTTCTAGAAGCAATAAGCATCAAACTATGTGGCAATCCAATAAAATGGAGGGAATGATCCGAAAATGCTCAAATTCACCGACCACGACACGCCCTTCTCTACCCTCATGCCACATCCTCCCCTAATTGCCCGATGATAACTCCTCTGCCTGCCTCTCTGCACAGTTCGGCATGATGGAGTCGTGCACGAGTGGCTTCGTCGATGAGTTTCCGGGCGTGTTCAAGTTCAGGAAGACTCGTCTGATCGGCTGCTTGTGTCTCCTCGCCTTCCTGCTCGGCGTCCCTCTCACCACCAGGGTACGCCTCAATGACTTTTGCTTCGATTTTATGTATTTATATAGTTTTTAATTTATTCATAGCTGTTATTATTTATTATTTATCTTTAGTTTTTAATTTATTCATAGCTGTTATTAATTATTTATCTTTAGTTTTTAATTTATTCATAGCTGTTATTATTATTTATTTATCTTTAGTTTTTAATTTATTCATAGCTGTTATTATTAATTATTTATCTTTAGTTATTAATTTATTAGTGTTTATTATTAATATTTATTCACTATATTTATTTGTAGATTAGCATTATTACCTACTGTTGAATAGATTTATCTGTTCTTCATCAGTTCTAGCTAGTTTATTGGGAATGTTTTTCTTTCTTTTTTTTAATGCGTCTTATTTTATTGTTCATTCACTCTCACGTGATATTTATTTATAATTAACTACAAAGGCATTTGACTTTTTAGCTTTTTCATAAACTCTCTCTCTATCACCACATCAACTCAATCATGCTACACAAAATGTTGTTTGTTCTCAGGATCTATAAGGATTGTAAATATGAATCTTGATTGTTTCTTAGCTTAATTGATTTATAATTTCCTGTTAATTTATTAGGCGAATAATTGAATACTGACGATGGCTCATTAAAAAGTAATTAAAGATTCGAGTTAATCGTTTATCAATCATAATCACCCGCTATTTCATCATTTAATTGCCTTTTTATCTCCCGTCAATACGTTATCTCATATTGTCAAATATGCAAATAACTCAAGCATCCATTTGTGATAGTGTGTGTTTACATCACTGACTAAGTTTTCATTCTGTTGTTGACTCCATCATCATTATTAATAACTAAAATATTGTTTCCACCTCCACCACTACTACTTCCACTACCACAAATAATACTACCACTACTACTATTACTACTACCACCACCACAACTACCACCACCACTACTACTACTACCACCACCACAACTACCCCCACTACCACTACTACTATTACTACTACCATCACCACAATTACCACCACCACTACTACTACTACCACCACCACAACTATCCCCACTACCACTACTACTATTAATACTACCACCGCCACAACTACCACCACCACTACTACCACCACCACAACTACCACCACCACTTCCACTACCCCCACTACCACAACTACTTCCACTACTACTACCACCACCACCACAGGCAGGCTTGTACATCTTCAACATCTTCGACACCTACGTCGCCTGCTACACCGCCATCATCATCGCCCTGGTCGAGTGTCTCATAGTTGGCCACATCTACGGTGCGTGTGTTCTTGTCTCTTGTTCGTGTTTTGAGATGATTTCGTGTTTAAAATGTTTGTTACATTTTTACAATTTAAATTTTTGGCTTTAAAGTCTTTTTTTATACTTATTGTTTTCTTTCAGTTTTGTTTGCTTTGAAAATGTTTTTCTTGTTTTTTTAATACAATTAACTGTTTTTGTTTTTCTAAGCCTTTAAATTTAAATTTGCGCCAATTCATGGAGCACTCAGTGACGGACGTGGGTATCGGGAAAGGGAGATTATATTTTCCACATTTTTTAAGCTTTATTTCAGAGTTTTAATCGAAAAATCGATCGGCTCCGTGAGTGTCAGTAATGCTAAAAAAAGTTTTTATCGTTTTATAAAAGCGAAATATTTTTCAATTAAATTTATTTTTTCATGTTAGTTTATTTCAAAAAATATAAAGCCAATCGTCTCTATCAACCTCTTACTAAGTCCGTCATTGCTTTTACCACTCTAAATCCAGGGTATTCGATTCTATGCAAATCATCATCATCATCATCATCTCCTGGTTTTTTTAAACAGGCCAACTTTTCCTCTCCCGAGGGTGGGGCCTGTCTGAAAAGTCTCAATCTCTCCCTCCACTCCTTTCTATCATGGGCATCAGTGCTGCGTGCCCCCAGGTATTTGAGGTCTTTCTGTACCACCTCTTCCCACGTCTTCTTTGGCCTGCCAGGTCGTTTCGTTCCAGAAACCTCCATTCTTCTAACCTTGTTGATCCATCCACCACCACGTTCCACATGCCCAAACCACCTCATTCTTCTTGCTTGCAGTACAGCACCAATATCCTGGATTCCCATCATTTTTTGGAGCTCATCTGAACTGATGAGTTCTTTTGATTTGATGTTGCACATCCAACGGATCATGGCCCGGTCGTTGCGTTGAAGGCGGTTGATTGTTTCTGCGGTGACAGCCCAAGTCTCAGAGGCGTGTAACATTGTACTCCTCACACATGAGGTGTACACACGACTTCTGGTTGGAAGTGGAAGGTGTCTGTTTGTCAGTAGAGGAAGAAGTTGACGAAATTTTCCCCACGCACACTTGCATCGGGTTATGGCAGCATCCTCACAGTCTCCACCTGCAGACAGCATGTCACCTAAGTAGCAGAATTCAGGAACGACTTCAAGTTTGTCTTCATCAACAAGAACTTCCACAATTGGTCTTCCGTCTGATAATGTATCATTTTGGTTTTATAACTAGAAAAAGTTTTTTAAAACTATTTTCGGAATTTTCATACAGCCTAACAATATAAAACTTGCGTAAATCCGCTTTTAACAAGAATTCTATTGCGATTTGTCGTCAATGGCTGAGAGGCGTGCAGTGTGATGTGTGCCTCCAATGAAACAATAAGCAATAGCCGAATGCAGGCCAAATGTACGGCATTTCAGTCGTCCTTAAGCACCATTCACACATTCCTGCCTCTCCCAACTCCTTTGTCTCTCTGAGTCGTCGTCTTGTCTTTTGCAATAGTCTGAAAGGGCCAGAGAGGCGAGATTTGGTCTCACGTATTAAGTGGGCCACATCTTTCATCACGCCTGCGTGAGTTGTTGTGATGATAATGATGATTAATGATGATGATGATGATGGCACTTGATGAGGATGATGATGATGATGGTACTTGGTGATAATGTTTAAGACGCCTGGCGAGATGATGGTGGTGGTGATGATAGTGGTGGTGCTTGTTGTGGTGGGCTCCTTAAATGGGTTAAGTACCCATATTTTTTGTGTACAGTTTTGTGGATATTTTTTGTGTACAGTTTTGTGGATATTTTTTGTGTACAGTTTTGTGTGTAAGACGTCTTTGTACAGTCTACAAACACACCAACCCCTTCTTACACCCCCATCCCTCATCACCACCTCCCTACTCTCTCCAGGAGCATCTCAAATGTACAAGGACATTGAGATGATGGTGGGGCGCAAACCCGCGGTGTGGTGGAAAGCCTGTTGGTGTTACATCACCCCGGTCATCATGATGGTTTGTGGTGGAGATGGGGGTGGAGTGGTGGAGGTGGAGGTGGGGTGGTGAAGTGGTGGTAGAGGTGGTGGTGGAGTGGTGGTGAAGTGGTGGTGGAGGTGGTGGAGGTGGAGGTGGTGGTGGAGTGTTGGAGGTGGTGGTGGAGGGGTGGTGGTGGAGGTGGTGGTGGAGTGGTGGTGATGGAGTGGTGGTGAAGTGGTGGTGGATGGGTGGTGGAGGTGGTGGTGAAGTGGTGGTGGAGTGGAAAGGGGTGGTGGAGGTGGTGGTGGAGTGGTGGTTGAGGTGGTGGTGGAGTGGAAAGGGGTGGGTTTGGTTGATTAGAAAGTAGTATTTGGTAATTTTGATGCTGGTCGTTTCAGCTTGACCAGAAAAAAATGAAATCATAAACATTTAATTCTTTAAATTCACTTTTAAATCGACTTTCAACTCAACTTTGACCTAACTTGAACTCTACTCACCACCGCACCACAACCACAGGCACTGCTCCTGTACAACATGGCTCAGACCAAACCATTGAAGCACGGCGACTACAACTACCCATGGTGGTCCATCCTCATTGGGCTGACCATATCCATCTCATCCATCCTGCCCATCCCACTCTACGCTGCGTTCAGGATAGCTACCGAGAAGGGGACCCTGTTTACCGTGAGTTTGGGATGTAGGCGTTGGTTGTGATGATGATGGTTGCGGAGACGGGTTGCTAGGGTTGGTGTGTTGGTGATGGGGGTGGAGGTTGTGAGGGTTGGTTGTGGTGATGGTGGAGGTTGTTGTTGAAAAAAACACACACACGCAAACACACAAACACGTAAACACACACACACACGCAAACACACACACACGTAAACACACACACACACACGCAAACACACACACACACACACAGAGGATCAAGGTGCTGATGAGGGCTCCTGAGAACAGCCTGCCCAACAAGGCCACCACAGATGTCAGTCTCATGACCAAGTTCTAGATGCTTCCATTGGTAATGGTGATGGTGATGATGATGGGGTCAGTGGTGTTGATGGTGGTGGTGGTGGTGGTGGGGGTGGGGGTGGTGGTAATGAGGATGATGGTGGTGCTGATGTTGATGATGATGGTAATGATGATGATTATGAATGCATTTGTGTGGTTTTAATGTCTAGATGTGACGTGGTTATTGTCTCCTATATAGCGCTTAACAATTGGATTAAATGGCCGCTACGCATGCAGGTGTAAGAGGCGACATTTGTAGGCCGGTGTAACTGATACAAACGATCGTGCTATTAGTTGTTTCTTTCATGTTTATTGCCAAGAGATTTTGCATAGGTTCTATAGTAAACATTTTTCAAATTGTTTATTACTATTTGTTAGTTATTTTTTAATTAATTGTGATTAAATTAACGTCTCATGCTGTAAACTTTTCTCTTATCGTTTGTATTTATCCACCGGAGGAAACTTCTAAAGGCAGTTTTGCTCGTTGCAGTTTGTCCGCTTAAGTCATCGTAGTAGTTGCCAAATGTGTTTACGCTCTTTTCATTTATTGATAAATAAGATGTAATTGATAACTATTGATTAGTAAACTGTAATCTTTAATAAGTTCTATTGATGAATAAGATGTCATTGATTTGATTGATTAGTAATCTGTAATTCATTAGTCTCAATTATGACTAATTCACTCAATTATTAATTAAATTAATTAAACCTCAAGTTATGTATTTACAAGCACCATTTACACCAGCCCACACTCTAAGGATCAACATCATTCGTGTCTTAGCTTCTTCCTCATCATCATCATAATCATCATCATCATCATCATCATCATCCACAACTCCTCTCGCATGCATATGTAACCAAAGAATCGCTGCATCTCTATCACAGACATTGTGTCCTGCACGTACTAACAATGGCGTCTTCAAGGTGACTCACTCGATCTCTTTTGTACCTCCAAGTTATCTTCTTTCACCCATCCTCATTGTCTTCCATTCTTCCATTAATCCTCCTCTTCTTCCCCTCCTCCATCCATTTATATATTTTCCATCAATCTTCCTCCTCTTCCCCTCTTCCATCCATTTAATTCTTCCATCAATCTTCCTTCGCCTCCATCCATCTAATCCTGATTCTGCCAGTCGTCATTAGTCAGGGCAATCAGTGCCACGTCGACCTATTTGCACGCCTTTTCATTTTGATGGATGGACTGTTTGCGCACGAATTGGAAAATTTAATCTTTTCAACGTTTTTACATTACAAACTCTGGTCAATCAATTATCAAATTAATTTTAATTGAGTTGATTGACTCGGAGTTGACTTAGGCTTCTAGAAGGCTTTGGTCAGCTCACTCTAAATCAAGACTTTCTCATGCCACCAACTTCATATCCTTCCCTCCTTCCTTCCTTCCTTCCTTCCTTCCTTCCTTCCTTCCTTCCTTCCTTCCTTCCTTCCTTCCTTTCATCCTTCTTTCTATCCTTTCTTCCATTCTTCCTTCCTTCCTTCCTTCCTTCCTTCCTTCCTTCCTTCCTTCCTTCCTTCCTTCCTTCCTTCCTTCCTTCCTTCCTTCCTTCCTTCCTTCCTTTCTTCCTTCCTTCCATCCTTCATCCCTCCCTCCCTTCCTTCCTTCCTTTTTTCCTCCCTCCCGCCCTCCCTTCCATCCTTCCTTCCTCCCTCCCTCCCTTTCTCTTCTCAGCTTTCCCTCCCTTTCTCTTCTCAGTCTAATCATCTAAATTAATTCCACTTCCTTGTAGGGTTGAGGTAGGCGCCCATCTGTGTAAAAATTTCAAGCATTCAGATTTACATGTTGATCATTATAATTTCACTGAATGACTTATGATTGATTATATTATTAATAATATTTATAATCCTAATTATTCTATTCATATTTGTAATATTAATATTATATAGCTATTATCAATGATTTGTTAAGCACATCTACCTTTATGATTCTTGCTGTAGTTCTGCATATGAATTCTCTGGCGGGTGTTTGCATTCACTTTATATAAAGGTACACCTAATAGATAATCTCTCTATATGTATCGGCACCCATACAATTGTATAACACATTCCTCTTTGATAATCCACCGATGGAATGTACGTCAGCTATGGACATTTTATTATATCGCTCATCTAGGAATTCTGGTTTATTTGTACAGCGCATATCATTTTAAAGACGCCTGCTGTGGTTTTGATCATAGACACTTCTTTAATCTAAGATTTATGAAATTGTGCATTCTTTGTTTTTATTACCTTTCGTTTATTATGGTTCAATGTTTTACTAATGCATCTTATGATCAATTTATTCGTCTTTAAATTGTCATAATTAGGGTCAATTTTGAAATATGCATTAACTGCATTATTACTTTTGCGTTTGTTAGTAAATTCGAAGTGTTGCTTTGCAGTAATTATCTTTGTTTTTTCTATTCGCAATTTTTTATCTTTTTTAAATATAAATATTTAATCAAATTTCATAAGGGTAGATGTGTCTTCATATCAGCAAACAAACTGACAATATCTAAAGAGTAGAAGACATTCTTATTTCTAGATTCAACAGTTGATGTTATTTCATTGTAGTTCACGAACTCTAGTGTATCTATAGAGTGACTTTTTACAAATAAATATGAAGGAACATTTCTTTATTTAAGCTTGAAAAATTTTCGATAATGAAAACACAACTATAACATTCGTTTAGTTTAAAAACTATTATCTTTTTTAAATATTAAATTTTAAAATTACTATTCATAAGATATTAAATGCATTCATTAGTTTTACCAAATGGCAGCTAACGCCATCTCGTCTATGAATCTTTTTCGTTAAATTAAAGTTTCTAATCTATCTGAAATATCATTCAACAAGGATTAAATAAACATCATGGAATATGTAAAAGAATTTAATGCGGAGGTTAATTCATTTATAATAAATTCAAAGATTTTGGCATTTTAATGATTTTTTTACCAATTCATTTTTAATAAACATAAAAATTTAAATGCTAAATACATTCTTCTTTAATCTATTTACATTTTATTTAAATTATTTGATTTTTCCAAATGCTATTTGAAAAAGAAATTTGATCTCAAAGAATAATTTTTCATTAATATTGCGGCTATATTATAGCCTTTATTATTTACAGATTTATTATATTTCTCATTAAAAATTCTAATAAATTATAGTTTAGTTATATTATTTTTGTTTAAAAGATTGTTCATTTATTACTTTTTCATCTCTTGAGGAACAATTTAATGAGATTTGTATACACACTTTATACAATTTGTTGCTCAAATTTCAAATAATTGAAAATCAATAAATAATGTTATTAGACAATTTAATACAAGTTGATTTCAACATAATTCATTTTTACACAACCACCCAACCACAGCTGTGTTCTCTGTATGAACTGCAACCACCAATCACGAAGGCGAAGATGATGCAAGTGACGAAGGCTGCCATACGCACCCTCAAGTACTACAAGCATGCCGTGCAGTCGGTCGAGAAGTTCATCCAGAAGGTTAGTTCATTTGCTGCTGCTTTCTACCATCTACTCATTTTGCTTGTTGATTACTTTAAAAGTTTTAAAGTATTTTTATGTGCAGGATTATCGTTTTACAGGTTTTTAAAATCTGAGATATTTCAGTTAATTAATGAATAGATGAGTGGCTTTCAACCTTGGAATTGTTAAATCTTGATGTCTATGTCTATTGAGTAGTTAGTGTTTATATAAAGCTTATCATTAACATGTTATCATTGATTTTTGAAACAGCTCCAATGCAATTCATATTCACACACTTTCAAGTAAAAATACACTTTTTAAATGGTGCAAGAAATCTCTGACACTGCCTGCATAGTTGAAGCAAAAAAATTACTCTTAAAAACCAGAGTTATTTAAATTAATTAAACCAAAACCATTTTAACTAATTAAACCAAAGTCATTTAAACTAGAGCTGCTCCTCGATTACAAATTTTAATCGCGGTTAATCATTCGATAAATCGTTTTATCGTGCGTTAATCCTATTTTAACACACTTTTTTAAACATGTTTGACATTAGTATAAAATAGTATTTTTTTTACAAATGTATTAAACATGTTATCATAGTTTTTTTTATAAAGTAATCCACATTTTAAAGAAGAAAGAAAAGAATCCACACATCATTTTTGAGCCAGTTACTCAAGCAAACAAGTTTTTCAACATTAGTTGGATCTAAAAAGACTTTTTTCTTGCTAACTATGTGTCATGACAAGCTGAATATACGTTCACATGGAACTGTACTGGCAGGAGATGACAAGTATTTTCTTTCCAGTTTCGCAAGAGCCGGATATGCCCCTTCGTGTTGTTGCCACCAAACAAGAGGACAGCTCTCAAAGTCTACTTCAGATTCTGTTCTATAACGTTTAATGATTGACTTAGTAATCATTGAGGTATCTTCAGAATCTGAAGTTACATATCTTTGTAGTCTTTTTTTTCGTGAAGGCTGTATAGTTTTTGAAGTTTTTTCTTCTTATATTTTTCTAAACTCCTTCATATTTCGAGAACATTAAACAATTTTAATGATGTGGCAAATCTTGATATTCTGATTATTCATTCTCTGCTCCAATTTGGGAACAATTTTTGTGTGTGAAACGAATGACGTTAAAAATTTTAACAGTCGTTAATTGATTATGCGTTAATCTAAAGTTAACGTAGATTAAAGCACAGCTCTAATTTAAATTAATTAAACCAAAGTCATTTAAGCTAAAAACACTAAATTGTAGTTCTCCAAACCACCACCACTTCACCACTCCCTTCATGCCCACCTAAACCTCAAAGCCCAGCAACCCGCCCTCAACAGTGCCGACCAGAGTACAAGGTTCCCGGCCTCTACATCATCGACTCGATCATCCGACACTCGAGGAAGCAATTCGGACCCGACAAGGATCTTTTCGCGCCACGATTCTCAAAGAACATCGTCGTCACCTTCCACAACCTCCTCGATTGCCCACCGGAGGATGTGGTTTGTTTGCGAGTGTGCCTTTTCATCCTTTTCATCTCGATGGTTGTCAAGAAATTGTTTTTCAGTTTCTTGATATTCTATCATATTTTTCTCTTAAACTCTCTCCACCCTGCCCATTTCCACGCCACCCTTTCCATCTCTCTCCACCCTGCCCATTTCCACGCCACCCTTTCCATCTCTCTCCACCCTGCCCATTTCCACGCCACCCTTTCCATCTCTCTCCACCCTTTCCCCATTTCCACTCTACCTGCCTATCTCTCTCCACCCTTCCCCCATTTCCACTCTACCCTGCCCATTTCCACTCCACCCTTCCCTGCCATTTCCACTCCACCCTGCCCATCTCTCTCAACCCAGTCAAAGATGATCCGGGTCTTGAACTTGTGGCAGAAGAACGGCGTCTACCAATCGGCCATCATCCAGCCCCTCCTCGATCTCGCCTCCGACCCTCACAACCTTGCCACCTTTGAAATAGGTAATCCCTTGAAGGCACGCAGGGGTCAATTTGAAGTGGAGGGTGGGGCATTGGGTTGGTGGGGATGTGGGGGGGGGGGTGGTTGAGATGTGGGGGGGGGGGGTACTGGAGAGAGTGGGGAGTGTTAAAGAATTTGGGTTTGTTGGATGGGAAGTGTGGTTATTGTAGGTGTCTTGTAGTACTTGGTTGGATGTTTAGGTTGAGGGTAGTTATGGATGGGTTGTAGATGAGGCGGTGACGGAGTGGTCTAATGTAGTTTCTTCATTTTCAATGAAGTTCTTAACTTACTAAGGTAGCGTAGAATAAAATTTCAGCAGAAAGTTATGATTAATTATAATTGATAATTATCAACTCAAAATTTTAATCATTAAAAAATGGCTATCCATTTTTTAGTAGAATCGTCAAATGCTTTCCATCAAAATGGGCTTTCAAAGTTTAATGCAAAAGAACCATTTAAAACACAATGTTTATCCTCTTATTTGCTGTTTGCATTGGAGCTGTTTGTGTTATGAATTAAATTTTTATTTTTATTTTATCTTCATTTTTTGATTTAATCGATTTAATTTTCACAAATTAAATTCAAATATTTTTTTAATATCTTCTTTCGAGCTAAATTTTGCCCCATTATTTGAACTCAATTTTTAAAGTTTTTGTGTTACAATTGTGAATGGCGAGTAGTGCCTGGGATTTTGAGGAATTGGCATCCCTGCTTGCAATTAATTAGATGGCATTACAGGCTTTCCGATCGTTACATCTGCAGCATCATTTCATCATCATGTAAATGTTACAGAAAATCCATGGATTGCCTGTAATATGTGTATCTGTAGTATTTGCATTATTGTTTCACTCATCAATCGTTCTCACATCCTTAAAGGTCTTTAAAAAACTAATTCAACTCTGCCTATCTCACCACCAACCCACTCCAACAACCAACCCACTCATCTCCAACCGCTACCACCCACAACTCACCAACACTCCATCATCACCACCGCTCACCACCCACACCCAACCACCAGTCCAAAAGAAGGTCGAGCAGGTGACAGGCCTAGTGCCATCGATGCCACTGCGTTGCGACCAGAAGCCACCAGCGCTGACGGCAGACGCCCTGCAGCTGGGCAGCGACTTCAAGGCGCCCCTCTCGAACGACCCCTCTGCCGACCTCTCCAACGTCCTCAACCAACTCATCCAGTCGGTCAGTTGCCTTGCGTTGCGTTGGTCATCTTATTGTGTGTGTGGTTTCAGTTGGCTTGACCATCTTGGTATGTGTGCTTTCAGTTGGCTTGACCATCTTGGTATGTGGGCTTTCAGTTGGGTTGGCCATCTTGGTGTGTGTGGTTTCAGTTGGGTTGGCCATCTTGGTGTGTGTGGTTTCAGTTGGGTTGGTCATCTTGGTGTGTGTGCTTTCAGTTGGGTTGGTCATCTTAGTGTGTGTGTGGTTTCAGTTGGGTTGATCATCTTAGTGTGTGTGCTTTCAGTTGGGTTGGCCATCTTGCTGTGTGTGGTTTCAGTTGGGTTGACCATCTTGGTGTGTGTGTGGTTTCAGTTGGGTTGACCATCTTGGTGTGTGTGGTTTCAGTTGGGTTGGCCATCTTGGTGTGTGTGGTTTCAGTTGGGTTGGCCATCTTGGTGTGTGTGGTTTCAGTTGCGTTGGTCATCTTAGTGTGTGTGTGCTTTCAGTTGGGTTGACCATCTTGGTATGTGTGGTTTCAGTTGGGTTGACCATCTTGGTGTGTGTGGTTTCAGTTGGGTTGACCATCTTGGTGTGTGTGGGTTCAGTTGGGTTGATCATCTTGGTGTGTGTGGTTTCAGTTGGGTTGACCATCTTGGTGTGTGTGGTTTCAGTTGGGTTGACCATCTTGGTGTGTGTGGTTTCAGTTGGGTTGACCATCTTGGTGTGTGTGGTTTCAGTTGGGTTGACCATCTTGGTGTGTGTGGTTTCAGTTGGCTTGACCATCTTGGTGTGTGTGGTTCCAGTTGACTTGACCATCTTGGTGTGTGTGGTTTTAGTTGGCTTGACCATCTTGGTGTGTGTGGTTTCAGTTGGCTTGACCATCTTGGTGTGTGTGGTTTCAGTTGGTTTGGCCATCTTGTTGTTGTGTGTGGTTTCAGTTGGGTTGACCATCTTGGTGTGTGTGGTTTCAGTTGGGTTGACCATCTTGGTGTGTGTGCATTCAGTTGGCTTGACCATCTTGTTGTGTGTGGTATCAGTTGGGTTGACCATCTTAGTGTGTGTGGTCTCAGTTGGGTTGACCATCTTGTGTGTGGTTTCAGTTGGGTTGACCATCTTGGTGTGTGTGGTTTCAGTTGGGTTGATCATCTTGGTGTGTGTGGTTTCAGTTGGGTTGACCATCTTGGTGTGTGTGGTTTCAGTTGGGTTGACCATCTTGGTGTGTGTGGTTTCAGTTGGCTTGACCATCTTGGTGTGTGTGGTTTCAGTTGGCTTGACCATCTTGGTGTGTGTGGTTTCAGTTGGCTTGACCATCTTAGTGTGTGTGGTCTCAGTTGGGTTGATCATCTTGGTGTGTGTGGTTTCAGTTGGGTTGACCATCTTGGTGTGTGTGGTTTCAGTTGGGTTGATCATCTTGGTGTGTGTGGTTTCAGTTGGGTTGACCATCTTGGTGTGTGTGGTTTCAGTTGGGTTGTCCATCTTGGTGTGTGTGGTTTCAGTTGGGTTGACCATCTTGGTGTGTGTGGTTTCAGTTGGGTTGACCATCTTGGTGTGTGTGGTTTCAGTTGGGTTGTCCATCTTGGTGTGTGTGGTTTCAGTTGGGTTGACCATCTTGGTGTGTGTGTGTGGTTTCAGTTGGCTTGACCATCTTGGTGTGTGTGGTCTCAGTTGGCTTGACCATCTTGGTGTGTGTGGTTTCAGTTGGCTTGTTGAGTTCCTCTTGAAAGGCGCTATATGAGTTTTAAGGTGTGTGTGTGTGGAATGAGGAGGAGTGTTGCGGGAGCAGTTGGTCTTAGTGGCCAGTTCGATGGTTTTTTGAATGGGATTTTTGTTTTTGTTTTTTTTTTGGATTGGTAATGGAAGCGTCAGGATCGATTTTGGGGATTGCGATGATCTTGTTTGCATTGGTGGTTTGGTGCCTTGGACTTGTTCCTGGTCATCATCTGCCTATGATCTTGTAAAGGAATTGCTTGCTTTTTTATTCATTTTTTTTATCTACTCATACCACCATCTTTAATTTTTTGTGTTACTCAACCAAAACCTAACCGCCAACATAGATCAACCCAGCTCCAGTGGTCTCGCTCAACCAACACTCGATGCAACTACCATTACTGCTGCAACAACTACTCCAACAACTACCTACCACGTCATCATCCAACACCCCCAACAACAACAACAACAACAACAACAACAACAACAAACTTTTCTCAAATCTCTTCACAGCCGCTCTGCAGACCTCCAACAACAACAGCAACAACAACGCTGAAGCACCCTTGACCAATCAAATTCAAATGCTTGTCCAGCTCTTACTGGGTGGCGCAAATGCTGCTACTGCTACTACAACTACAACTACTACTACTACTACTACTACTACTACTACTACTACTACTACTACTACTACTACTACTACTACTATAATTCCTGCTACTACTACTACTACCATAACCGCCTCAACCACTAATACAACTACCCCAACGAAGCATAACTACAAACATGATCACACAAAGAAAAAATCCTCGCATCATCATCAGCATCATCAGCAGCATCATCATCATCGCCATCACCACGACAACCACCTCCAACAACGTTCTAACAACTCGCTTGACATTTCTTCTAAGGAATTCTCGATGCAAAGAAATGTTGATGATGATGATTATGGAGATGGTGATGATCGTGATGATGGAGGAGTGGTGGAGGAGGAAGGAGTGATTGGCGGTGATGGTGATGATTATTACGAAGTGGGTCACATGTCGTCTCTGGATAAGGTGATGATCTTTCGCATGTCTTTCTAAGCCTCATATTAAAATATTCATGATGATAATAAAAAAATAATAAATAATATTAATAATAATAATAATATTAATATTAATAATAATAATAATATTACTATTAATAATAATAATATTATTACTATTAATAATAATAATAATATTACTATTAATAATAATATTACTATTAATAATAATACCTCATTCAACTCCACCAATCACCACACCAACCACTCCATTCTCCACCAAAGAGGATCATGTCTATGGTGCAGGGGGAGGAGGGAGAGGAAGAGGAGGAGGAAAAGTGAGGAATGGATGCAAAGAGCTTAAAATACTACTACTTCTACTACTACTACTACTACTACTACTACTACTACTACTACTACTACTACTACTACTACTACTACTACTACTACTACTACTACTACTACTACTATTACTACTACTACTACTACTACTACTACCTATAAAAAAAATAACACTTGAAAAAATAAAAATGATAAATACAATGATCTTTCAGAGTGCAAGAGTCTGCCGTTTTGTCGGATGAAGCGCTATCCGAAAGACAACAAGAAGATGGCGGTGGTGACGATTTTGGCGGGAACCTCAATGGAGGAGAAGATGGGGTTGGAGGAGGAAGCATGGAAGGGGATGGAGACGACGATGGTGGTGGCAGGGAGGATGGGGAGGTGCATGGTGGTCTGGAGGGGTGCGTTGGTGGGGGTGGTGGTGGTGGGGGTGGTGGTGGTGGTGGTGATTATAGTAGTCATGAGCAATCAAGAGAGGGTGATGGAATGGTGGAAGGGGAAGTTAAGAGGTGCGAATCGATGTCTATGAGTGAGGAGGAGGAAGAGGAAGAAGGGGACGGTCGTTACGACGAGGTGTTGGAGAATACGGGTGGTCGTTATGCTGAGGTGGTTAATGATGATGGGGGTGGCAGTAGTAGGCAGAGGGTTAGGGATAGTTATAAGAGGGATGAGGTGGGTGGCGACGGCTTTTATCCCCATGCATACCAACCATCCACTGATGAGACATTCGATGGTCACTTTGGGGAGGGAAAGATGGATAGACGGAGAAATGGAGGAGGGATGAATGAAAGGTGGAGTAGGATGGATGGAAGAGATGGGGAGGAGGAGGATGACAGAGGTCAATCGTTCACTCATTCATCGGATGATGCTAGAGAAAGAAAGAACAGAAAACACCTTCACAAGAGGGGTGATGATGATGATGATGACGTCATTCGAAAGAGACGTAAAAGAAGAAAGAGGAAGTCAGATGGTGATGATGATAATGATAATGAAGGTGTTGATGATAATGATGGAAGAAGGGGAAGAAAGAGAAGTTCTAGGAGGTCATCGCGTAGCCATGATGATGATGATGATGATGATGGGCATGATGATGATGCTATGAGAAAGAGCAGGGGGAAGAAGAGGAAGGGAAGGAAAAAATTGTCACCAGGTCAAGTGAGGGTAGGTTCATTATTAATTATCATCACCATCGTCATCATCACTATCATCACCATCATTCTTATCATCATCATCATACTCATCAATAGCACCATCATCGTCATCGTCATCACTTCTATTAAGCATGATTCAATGCAGGTTAGTTATGCAAGTGATGATGACGACGATGATGATGATGATGATGACGTCATATTTGTTGATATGCAAAAGAAACCGGTGGATGTGAGGAGGTGAGAGGAAAATAATGATAATAATGAAAAGTACTCCTAATATTATGAGTGTTCTTAACTTGAGTTGCATTGCCTTTTGCAGCATCAACTTTTGTTGTTTCTCATTTATCGCATTTTATTCTCTTGTATTCATCAACCAATTTGCATCCCATATTGTATTCTACGACATCATAACATTCTTAACCTCACCCACAACAACTACAACAACCACAACAAAAACAACCACAACAACTACATCCACAACAACCACAACAACTACAACCACAACTACTACGACCACAACAACCACAACAACAACTACAACCACAACTACTACAACAACTACAACCACAACAACCACAACAAGAACAACAACATTACATACAGGTTCCTACAGAAGAAGCTGCCATCACATCTCTCAACCAGATCCCGTTCATCCTCCGTAGAGTTCCTGAGCCAGGATGTGCAGCATAAGAATAAAAATACGTCATCATCATCAACACCATCAGCAGCAGTATCATCATCAGCAGCATCAGCTAATCATTGGCCTGCTGCTCTGCCTAACCACTTTTCCGGTTTGTCTTTTTAATGTTTGTATTTTTAATGCTTTTATTTTTAATTTTTGTATTTTTAATGTTTGTATTTTTAATGTTTGTATTTTTAATGTTTGTATTTTTAATGTTTGTATTTTTAATGTTTGTATTTTTAATGTTTGTATTGTTAATGTTTGTATTTTTAATGTTTGTATTTTTAATGTTTGTATTTTTAATGTTTGTATTTTTAATGTTTGTATTTTTAATGTTTGTATTTTTAATGTTTGTATTTTTAATGTTTGTATTTTTAATGTTTGTATTTTTAATGTTTGTATTTTTAATGTTTGTATTTTAATGTTTGTATTTTTAATGTTTGTATTTTTAATGTTTGTATTTTTAATGTTTGTATTTTTAATGTTTGTATTTTTAATGTTTGTATTTTTAATGTTTGTATTTTTAATGTTTGTATTTATAATGTTTGTATGTTTAATGTTTGTATTTTTAATGTTTGTATTTTTAATGTTTGTATTTTTAATGTTTGTATTTTTAGTGTTTGTCTTTTTATTGTTTGTATTTCGCTCTTACTGAGGGCTGTTCGGGCGTTTTAATACATTTCTGGAGTCAAAAATAAAGATTTTGAGGTGTGTTCATCCCACCACATTATCTAGCCACTACACCACACACACAAACACTCCCACCCACCAACACACACACCTAAACAACCCCCTCCCCCCACCAACACACACACATAAGCAACCCCCTCCCCCCACCAACACACACACATAAGCAACCCCCACCAACACAAACAACCCCCCCCCACCACCATACACACACAACCCACCCCTCCTCACCAACACACACACAACCTCTCCCCACCAACACACACAAACAACCTCCCCCCCACCAAAACACACAAACAACCCCTCCTCTCTCCCCCCCCCCCATCATGCACACACACACACAAACACGCACGACAGTATGCAGCACGACGTTGTGGGTGGGCAGACTGAGCAAGTTGACAGAGGAGGAGGAGATCAGGCAACACCTGCACCACTTTGGGAACGTCGTCATCAATGTTGTAGTGGTGGTGGTTGTTGTGGTTTTGGTTGTTGTGGCTGTGGTGGTTGTTTAGTTGGTTGTTGTGGTTTTGGTTGTTGTGGTTTTGGTTGTTGTGGTTGTAGTTGTGGTGGTTGTTGTGGTTGTAGTTATGGTGGCTGTGGTGGTTGTTGTGTTGGTTGTTGTGGTTTTGGTTGTTGTGGTTGTAGTTATGGTGGCTGTGGTGGTTGTAGTTATGGTGGTAGTTATGGTTTTGGCTCTTGTGGTTGTTGTGGTGGTTGTTGTGGCTGTTGTGGTTGTGGTGGTTTTGGCTGTTGTGGTTGTAGTTGTGGTGGTTGTTGTTGTGGTGGGCTTTGTGGTTATGGTGGTTATGGTGGTTGTTGTGATCATGGTGTCTTAATGGGGAATATTTCAATCGCATATTTATGAATTTTTTATCATCGTAATTGTCAACATTAGTGCATTTATTGTCATTTTAATCATTTTATTTCTGCTCCATTGTCAATACCACACCGCCATGCCTGACAGATGTATAAATTAATTATCATTATTATTAAAATTATTAAATTGATTATTCATTTAAATAATTTTTATTGCCATTGCCACGACGACAGATAGTGCCACCGCGCGGGTGTGCCTACTTGCACTTCGAGGAAAGACTGCACGCCTACGAGGCGCTCCAGAAACTCAAGACTGTCTACATACAAGGTTCCCTCGTCAAGGTTTGTACGCCTGTGTGTGTGCGTGTGTGTGTGTTTTTGTGTGTGTGTGTATGTGTGTGTGTGTGTGTGTGTGTGTGTGTGTGTGTGTGTGTGTGTGTGTGTGTGTGTGTGTGTGTGTGTGTGTGTGTTGTACACTTCTGTTGCATATAATTATGTCCTCAGGTGGGTTCTTTCCTCGCACGAACACACTTCATCTCTCACCATCAGAACCCCTTCCCTACCTCATCCTTCTTCACCACAAACCCCTCTTCCTCCAACATCGACCACCACGCTTCCTTTCCCGCTTGCACAACCCCGTCTTCCCACCACCAGCCCAACCCCCTCCCCACTACAAACCCTTTTTTTCCCATACTCTTTTCCACAGCATCCTCCCCTCCAACATCCCTTCATCCCCCTCTCCAACAACCCTTCATCCCCCCCCCCTCCAACAACCCTTCATCCCCCCCCTCCAACAACCCTTCATCCCCCCCCCCCCCCCTCCAACAACCCTTCAGCCCCCTCTCCAACAACCCTTCAACCCTCCTCCTCCCACGACAGACTGCCTGGGCTGCGGGCATGGGCATCAAGAATTCTCAATACCACCCCACCTTCAACACCGACAAGGGCACCAACTACATCTCGTGGACCGAGTTGGAAGCTCTGAGGAGGAATTCGCTGGTGCTGTTGGAGGGCAGTGTCCTCGACCCCAAGTCGCTGCCTGGAGACTTCAACTGTGAGTGGGCGTGTGTGTGGTTTGTGGTGCTTTTGTTGGTGGTGGGTTGGGGATGGGTTGGAGGTGGGTTGGGGGTGAGTTTGAGGGTTGGGAGTGAGTTGGTTTCTTGATGAGTGGTGTGGAGAAGTGGGTTTTTGCTTTTTTTGAATTTTTGTAGCGCGTATTGGGAGAGAAGCGTCTAAGCTTGCACCCATCGGCACCATCATCCTGCACAGGGGACTTGTTGCAGACGAAGAAAAAGAAGAAGAAAAAAGATACTCCAGAAAAGCAGGCGTCCAGCCAAGGTGCCTGCCAGCAAACATTGCCATCCTCATCCTCCTCTTCTTCCTTCTCCTCCTCTTCATCCTCCTCCTCTTCCTCATCTTTAACCCAATTCATTCTTGCAATTTTCTAAACAAGTTCACAGTAAATCTGATTGAATTCAAAATTTAAACAGGCCTCATCCAGCTGATCCCCCTCCCTGAATCCATGCCCCCACTGCCCTCCAATCCAACCCCTCCCCTCCCGCCAGATGAAGCTCCCGTTAGATATTAACTAAAGAATTTAGACATTATTGTTGGCGTTTTCTGGCATTTAAAATCTTTCCGATCTTCTTTTCAGGACTTTGAGAAGATGGAGCAGGCCAGATCGCACGCGCAGGCGGCAGCTTCAAGCACCAACTCATGCAGCGTCGCACCACCCCCATCGGTGCATGCATTCAACCCTTGTGTGCCACCACCGCAACTCCTCTTGCCCTCCACCCCTCCTCAATTCGCCCCTCAAGTGACTGACTCGTCGACAATGTCTGTTCCAGAGAAAGCCCCTGACACGGCGATGATGATGCTGCCACCTTTCCAACACTCTCCCCTCAGACCTCCACCACCCCATCTTCTCTTCCCCACTCCCACCCACAACAACCCTTTCCTCATCCCCATCCACACCGCACCCAACAACTATCCCAACCAGCAGGTCATCCTACTAGACAAAGCCCCCACCGCTCAAGCACCCCATAATCCACCACCTCATCATCCACCACCCCATCATCCACCACCCAGACTTCTCACACCCTCCCCCCACATCACACCCGTCAACCCCGCCAATAATCTCCTCATTAGAACTCCCAGTAATTCCTTCATTAGACCATTCCCTGATGCACCCCCCAACACACCCCGCTTCTCCAATCCTGATCTGATCATGCCCCCTAACCTCCTCCTCTCCCACCATCCTCTCCCTAATGGTTTTTTACAAATTTATATAATTTAGTCGGCAAAGATTAATTCATTTTACCTTCATATTCATTTATCTACTAGATATTTTTAATTCATTTATTTTTTATTTATTTCCCATTTTCAAAACAAAATGTTGTTTTGTTTTGTTTTTATCACTGTCAATCTATTAATTTCAATGTAAATATTGTATAAATATTTAAATTGAACCAATCACTATAATCACACCCAACCACTATAATCACACCCAACCACTGCAATCACACCCAACCACTATAATCACAACCAACCACTATAATCACACCCAACCACTATAATCACACCCAACCACTTTCCCACACCCAACCACTTTCCCACACCCAACCACTTTCCCACACCCAACCACTATAATCACACCCAACCACTTTCCCACACCCAACCACTTTCCCACACCCAACCACTATAATCACACCCAACAACTATAATCACACCCAACCACTATAATCACACCCAACCACTGCAATCACACCCAACCACTATAATCACAACCAACCACTATAATCACACCCAACCACTATAATCACACCCAACCACTTTCCCACACCCAACCACTTTCCCACACCCAACCACTATAATCACACCCAACAACTATAATCACACCCAACCACTTTCCCACACCCAACCACTTTCCCACACCCAACCACTATAATCACACCCAACAACTATAATCACACCCAACCACTATAATCACACCCAACCACTGCAATCACACCCAACCACTATAATCACAACCAACCACTATAATCACACCCAACCACTATAATCACACCCAACCACTTTCCCACACCCAACCACTTTCCCACACCCAATCACTATAATCACACCCAACCACTATAATCACACCCAACCACTTTCCCACACCCAACCACTATAATCACACCCAACCACTATAATCACACCCAACCACTATAATCACACCCAACCACTATAATCACACCCAACCACTATAATCACACCCAACCACTTTCCCACACCCAACCACTTTCCCACACCCAACCACTATAATCACACCCAACCACTATAATCACACCCAACCACTATAATCACACCCAACCACTATAATCACACCCAACCACTATAATCACACCCAACCACTATAATCACACCCAACCACTTTCCCACACCCAACCACTATAATCACACCCAACCACTATAATCACACCCAACCACTTTCCCACACCCAACCACTATAATCACACCCAACCACTTTCCCACACAGCACCCTTCATGGATACTAGAGCGCCCATGAGACCACAGTTCATCCTCAACGCTGATATGCCTCCAGGACTCCCTAATCTGCCCCCCGATGCTAATATGCAACAGCATCAAAACGTACAGCAACAGCAGCAGCAGCAGCAAAATCAACAAGTGCAACAACATCAACAAATACAACAACATCAACAATTACAACAACATCAACAAATACAACAACATCAACAAATACAACAACAGTTTAAGCACGGCCAAGCCCTAAACAACAACATCAACCAACTCACGCAGCAACCACAACACAACAATGCAACAAACTTCAACCAACCACCAAACTTCCCTCATCTTCCTCCCAACCCACCACCCCGTCACCTAGACTTCCCTCATCCACCCTTCATCAACAACAACCTTAACAACAACATGAATAACCCCACCAACAACAACATTAACATTAACAACGATTCCAACAACATTAACATTAACAACGATTCCAACAACATTAACATTAACAACAACCCCAACAACAACAACAACAACCCCAACAACAACCCCACCAACACCAACAACCCCAACCCCACCAACAAACAACCACTCCTCGTCACACCCATTCTGGCAGGCGACTCGAGGCAAGAGGGCTTTGACCCTCAACAGGTGATCAACCTCAAACACCCCGCCTACCAAAAAGTCAAGCAGCCAATCAAATCTCACTCCTTCCACGCTGGTATGAGGTATGAAGGCGGTGGTGGTGGTGGTGGCGGTAGTGGTGGTGGTTTTGATAATGATGATGGCGATGTCGGTGGTGATGGTAGTAGTGTACACAAAAGTATTGGTGGTGGTGGTGGGTGTAGGAGTGTGTTCGAAGGGGAAGGCGGAAGAGGTGGTTATGATGATGATGATCGAGGAATGGGTGGAGGAGGTCCAGGTAGGGGTGAGGGAGGCATCTACCTGTACAAGCATGGCGATGATGATGATGTCCACTTCAAGCGAAGAGTTGGTGTTTATGGAGGAGGTGGAGGTGCTAGAGGTTTGCAGAGAGGGGAGCATTATAATAATAGAGAGATGGATGGAAGGGAGAGGGGTGGAGGGGCGTATAGGAGGGACAGGTACAGGTGGAGGAGGGATGCTGATGCACAGAGGATGCAGGAAAGACCGAATCATCGAAATTTGAATAATTTCTCTGGCTATCATGATGATGATGTTGGTGCTAGTGGTGGTGGTGGTGGGGATAGGAGGCATCCCGAGTATCATCATCATCATCATCATCATAGGAGTAGGTCTCCTAATCGACACTCTAGCTATCCACCCCATCAAGCGCATTTCAATCACCCTCCTAACCAGCAAAACATACGGATCATGTCCATCCACCCACCAAACCATCCTCAAAATCATCCACCAAACCATCCTCATAATCATCCACCAAACCATCCTCAAAATCATATACTAACTCATCCACCAAACCATCAACCAAATCACCCGCCGAACCATCTACTAAATCACCCACAAAACCATCATTTCAATAACCAATCTAACCAACCACCCATGCGTCCATCAAGCCAAACCGATAGTTTTTCCCATCAACCACCCACCCATCAACCATTCACCAATCAACCATCACTTAACCAACAACCACCCATTAACCAACCTCCCACCCAACTATCAATTATTCATCAACCACCCACTCAACTACAACCACCCCATCAACCACCCACTCAACTACAAACAACCCATCAACCACCCATTAACCAACACCCATTTGCCCATCTACACCCACCTGCCCATCAACTTCCACCCACCCATCTACACCCACCTGCCCATCAACTTCCACCCACCCATCAACAACCAACTCCACAACCACCCGCTAGTCAACCTATTATCAAATCTGACTTCTCAGTGGTTGATCAAATCGATACAACTTTCAATGAGAACAAGGAGGGTGATGATAATGATGACGTTCTAACCAATGGTAATGCCGCTCTGAAGGGAGTGGAACCACTTGGATCTACGGTAAGTTTGAATCATCAGAAATCTCGAGAGAGTGATACAGCTAAAGAATTAAGTTCTAGTGGTGGTGGTGGTGGTGGTGGTGGTGGTAGTGGTGGTGGTGGTGGTGGTGGTGGTGGTAGTGGTGGTGGTGGTGGTGGTGGTGGTGGTAGTAGTAGTAGTGGTGGTAATGATGATGCTTGTGGTACTAGTTCTTCAAAAAATAACGATGATGATGACGATGTCAACAAATAAAGAATAATGACGTGATCATCATATACTACCTTCATGATAATGCTCATGATGATGATGGTGATAAAACTCAATGGGACATGTGGAGACACAGGCAGACATATAAACAAGGACCTAGCACATGAAGCCTATTGGATGCCAAAGAAACCTAAGTTACCAGCAGAATAATGTCATCTTGAACGTTCATAAGAAGTTAAGTTTAATTAATTTTAATTAATTTAAATTAAAAAGCAGATACAAGCATTCTAAATGACTAACACAAACACTTGTCCACATACATATGTAAGTGCCACAGGTGAGAGAAGATAGAGGCAGAAAGTTTAGGCATTGTGTAATGTGCCGTGCAAGAGTTTGTTTCTGCTGTGAGGTGTCTCCCACAAGTAGGATTTAGTTTATCATTTTGAACTTTTAAAGCTGCGACTTAATGTATTTTGAGCATAACATATTTTTATCATTTTCTTCCGGGCCGTTCTGGCAAACGGTGGTTGTTTGAGAGACTCTAATTTTCAGCCACTCTAGCTTACAATCTGTCAGAAAGACAAAAGTGGAAGCTGTCATGGGTGCTTTTGAATGATTCAATGGAGTAAATAATATAAAAAAAGAATAAACCATTTTTTTCTTTAAATAATTTAAAACTTTGGTTTTATATAATTTATCAACTGTTCTCGCTATAAACTTTGTCGTTTTGTTGAAAGAGTCTTAAAATTTATTTTGCAGTTTTGTCAATTCTAAACAGGAATGTCTTGCAAACGTATTATTCTATAGAAGCAACATTCACGAATAAATCGATTAATTTTCAATTCATATTTATTCGGTATTTTGTCTTGTTATTCTCATTAAAAAAGAGTTTTGATTCAAAAAGGCTTAATCATCTAACACATGAGTCAATAACAAATGCAAGGAATAATCCACTATCAATCAAATCATTGAATTCATTGTTGTTCATTCGCCTTATAGTCCAAATTAAAGTTATAATACTTCAGGCATATCAGGCCAGAAAGCAGTCATTGGACTTATTAAATTAGAATTTAATTTAATGATAACTTGTACATTACTTTATTATCAGTTCCATTTTAACATTTAAGTATCCAATCGAATATTCATTTGGAAAATATTCCTTTAAAAAGGCACTTTAAAACCAATTTGAAAAATAAAATACGCTCACAAGGGTTTGAATCAACTGAATATATGATTTCTCCTTTGGCACTATCGCTTCTAAACGTCTCAGACCAAATTCAAAATCTCTCCATCTTAATGTTTTTGCCATAAAAAGAAAAATATAATATGCTGGCATGATAGTTTGTGAGTTGTTAAATAAGAAATAAATTAATCTAAATATGTAAAATAATCTAATTCATGAGGCCAAACAAAATATTTATTGAAATCAAGTAACTTTAGTTCGAAAATTATTTTTAATTAAATATTTTGAAGAAAAGTAAAAGATTCACGTTAAAATATTAATTATTAATCATTTTACCAGAGTAAGAGTTTTAAAAAATATATCTTAAAAGTGTTGCTTTTATTGTGAATATCAGATTACTGAGGAAGCATTATTCATACAACAAAAGTTGATTGGAAAGCCATTCACTCACAACTATTTAGAGCAAGCCATATCACTTTTGCCATCTTTGCTTCTTTCACTGTTGTCCACCACAAGGTAAGTGCTATAAATTGTTTGTTCACTTGATATAAAAGTTTCGTTTAAGAAACATTTCCGCTATCTAATCTTGCTTGTTTTTTTTCTTAATTTCGAATATTTATTGATTAAAAAAATTAATTTTCTTTAAAAATGCATTTCACTCAAGGTTATGCTTGCAACTCATTATTTTTCAAAAACTGTATTATCGTAAACTTGAGTAGTTTTGTTTTTTTGTACTTTTTTCGTTTTTTCTGCATCTTTTCCTTCACTTTCAGATACGTCAAAAAGTTGAATATTATTCTCACATTCTTTTTTTATATTTCTTTTCCTCTCTGGTTCCCATTTTTCTCCTTTAAAGTGAGCCTGTTTTATTTTTGTGAATAGATAGTTAATATGAATTATAAAATAGAAAATTAAATTCTAAAATTCAAACGTCAAACTCAAAAAATAATAAATCTAAAAAACTTGAAATCACACTAGAAAAAACTTTAAATCACACTAGAAAAAACTTTAAATCACGCTAGAAAAAACTTGAAATCACGCTAGAAAAAACTTTAAATCAGACTTTAAGAAATTATTATCAGATAAAATATTTAAAAGTAGAATTTTTTTTTATAAATAGCAGTGATAGAGACAATGAGGTATAAGATGGAGGCAAGGTTGAGGCAGACTCCAGCAATGAATGGCGGGAGCAGCAGGAAGCAAGGAGCACTGCCGCTGTTCAATTAGTGGTAGTAATGATAATGATTCCTAAATTAAGGATATTATTATTAGTATTAGTATTTTTATTAGATTATTGTCATCGAGAGAATCATCAGAGTGGTAGTATTCCCATTAGAATAATAAGTTTTGTTAAAAGACTGTTTGTTATCTAAAGAGTAATCAGAATAACAATATAAATGTTCGAAGCGCTGGTTTGTGGTCTTCAGAGTCAGTTAAGTACACAGTTAATTGAGTATTAAGTAATGAGTACAAAGTCGAGTTTACAGAGAGTACAAGAGGGCTCTGAAGGCATATCGTCGGTGAAGGCCACCTGCACGAGAGAGCAGTCTCAAAAGCACCTTTTGTCCTCTGGGGGTTTGGTTGGCTTGGTTGGTGTGTGCGAGGGAGTTTTAGGAACGCGTCAGAATATTGAGAAAAAAAAGAAATAATCCAAAAGTATTTATGAGAATTCGTAAAAATATATTCAATGGGTTTTTTAGACTTTGTTAATTGAAAATTTGAAAAAAACAATTTATAAAGATCTTAAAATGATACTTTCGTTTTCCTTTGCATCTTGGATACTCTATTAGAAGGAATACAAGGGATAGCACTCTGATGATGATGATGATGATGATGGTGATGAAGATGAGGATGAAGATGATGATGAGGGTGATGAGGATGAGGATGATGATGATGATGATGATGATGATAAAGAAGAGGCTTATGTTGATGAAAGTGAGAATAATGGTGCTGTAATGGTTCAATTGTTAGCAGCGATTAAATATTTGAAAGAAGTTTTTTCATTCACAATAAAACTAAAATTAAATAAACTACGCAGTGGAATAAAGAGCAAAGCTTTTTATAAAAGTCTGTGCGCTGAAGCTAGTGAATAATCTGAGAATGAAGTGTTATGAGCAAGAATGCACTCACACGCACACCACCGAAGCCTGCCAATTCTTGAACAATCCCGCGACGCCCACAACCCCACCGAGCAGCATCACTGAAATGTCGATGTTTAATTAAATGTTACTAATCATTAAAGATTTATTGATTTCGACCGTTTTTTCAACTTTGCTTCATTAAAAATATTCGATAATGTTCAATTTTTGATAAAGTTTTTGTTTTCAGAGTATTTTTTAATGATTAAATCGTTTAATATATGTTTTAAATATATTCAAGGTAGCATTTTCAGCGTCTTTAAACGAGGCCGAATGGGAGAAATTGCTTGCAAAAAGCATCCATGACATTAGCTTCACATTTTAACGGAAATTTATATTTTCACATTTCATAGCTTTACATTTCAAAAACATTCGCCTTTATACAAAAATTACTCTGCTGTTTCGCTTCATGATTTATGTTAACAGTTCTAATATATTAGATAACTTTACTAGTAACTGTTGTTTCTATCATAGTAATAATAATAATAATATAAATAATAATAATAAAGATCATTACCATCAAACGAATATTGAACCACACTCACAGACTGAAGAGTCGAATGCTACAGCATTGGCCAACACGCCCACGCACGTCATCATCATCATCATCAGCAGCAGCAGGAGCACGTGACCAGCAGACGATCAAGAAATCGAAACAAGATCTTTCCTTTTTCGACTTTATAAGTCAGTTATTCAGACCAAATTCTTTATTTAATTTCTAATATTTTGATTTTACGTGTTTTTAAAGCCTCAAATTCAGTATTAATTCACTTGTTTGATATTCAAAATGTGATACATTCTTTGTTTGTATATTGTATTATACAAGTACTCGTATTTTGAGAATTTTAGTGATCCTTTTGGAGTTTGTTTTATACATTTTTCAATCGCTTGAAGTCTTTCATTTAATAAATTATTCAAACAGTCAATTTATACAAAAAGCCCACGGCAATTCAATTCACCCATAAGATTTATTTTGTTAAAAGTTGTAAGAAAACGGAACAAATGAAAACGAGTGATAAAACAGACACTGATGGGTTGAGATGTCGATGTAAATGTAAATGATATACAACATGCTGCAATGCATACAATGGTAGTGCTAAAAGAATGCATAAAGGGTGACAAATGGCGATATAATCATAAAAAACTCGAATGACTAAATGCAGATTGGCTTTCCAACATTAAAATCAAGTGATTCACTGTATTAAGTGCAATTAGTCGCATTAAAATGATCAGTAATCAATTTTACTGGCTTCCACTTCAGGCTCTGTCATTGTTTTCCATATATTTTTCAGTGTCTGCTTTGATAAAGTCAAGCATACTCTGCACAGTCAAGACATCACCCCTGTAGTGTTGGATGTTAATTTTTATTTATTTAATAATTAATTATTAAATTAAATCAATTAATAAATATAATAATAATGAGGTTATTATAATAGATAATTAAAAAGTAAACATAAAATTATAAACTCATTTAACCTGGGAGAATACTTAGCAGTGGTTGTAGCATTTGAGTAGGATGAAATAAGGGGTTTGGTGAGGAAGTGGGGTGGGAAGTCAGGTAGCAAGTAGGAGAAGCATTCTACAGTTTCCTTCTCTTTGGCATCGGAGGGGTATCATAGAGGGTTAGAAAGTTTCATGTTTGTAATGATCAATAATTGAAACAAACAATATTGTCAAATAAATATATAAAAATGATTTTAACATTTGGGAACTATATCAATAAAAAGATGATTGTCTACCATTGATAGTGGCAACTTGGATAACTTCCCTAGAGTAAACTCCAGGGCACAACTCAAAGTCGTCCAGGTCAGCCAAGAACTTCTCATCAATTTCATACAACTCTCCTTCTATGTTCTAAGTGGTGGTATGAAAGAGAAAAGTTAACTTATGTGGTATACTAAATATTTATATATTTTTAAAAAATGTTTTAAGTTACATAATAAATTATATTTTTGAAAAATAATTCATTCCATCAAACAAATGCAATTTTCCAATCCAGGTCGCTTACATGTCCTGTGCCTTTGAGGTTGAGCAGGAAAGGAAGGTTGGACTTAGTGGTAACGAGAAGTGGATATTTTCGCACGGTAACTGCATTTGCAATTAACTTGCACCCGAGTTCCTTCATGAAAAAATGATTCGGCTCGCCACTTTTCAAAGTTCCATATACAAATACTTTCACCTTATTAAGAACCATTTTTATCATAAGATTTTTATTTAAATTAATTAAAATAAATTATTTACAAGTTGTTCGTTCCTCAGTCAGTCATCTACGACTAGGACGAGCAACGTTATGCTTTTATAGGCCCTGCAATCTATTTACGTAAGAATCTTCATCGTGAGATATTTCCTCTAAAAGTGGACTGCGTTCAGTGAATCATAATTTATGCGTTTAATTAGATAAGCAAACACTTTGATTTGAAAAGTTCAAAAGAAGATAATATTGCGTTTTAACTGTAAATGCGTTTCTTATTAACCTATAAAGTTTATATAGTATGAACCCATATTCTAGATAACATCACTTTAAATTAATAATCTTATCTAAGGAAAGTTTAGTTTATTGATTAAATTAATGAACTTATCTAAGGAAACTTTAGTTTTTTGATAAAATCTTAGGTCAGCATCTGCCATCTTGTCGTTCAAAGCTTCAATCAAAACTTATTCGCTAATTAATTTATAGTAACTTATTATGAACATTAGAAAAAAGATAATAATTTACGTCTTATTGAGAACGAATCCTATTTGGTTTATCAAATGTCTTAAAATACTAAGTCATAATAACTAAATGCATGTTTTATTTTGATTTCTTCATACACACTTCAGTTCATGCAAGCATCAACAACCTTTTATTAGTGACCTCTTCTAGTGCAGCATTCGACAACAACATCAACTTAAGCGATAAACCCAATAAACAATAATTGTTTCCAAAATTTAATTTAATTTAAACAAATAACCGAAAATTGTGCATGTAAAATGAAGCAGTTTGTCTGAGCACTCGTTTGGATTGTAAAAAATTAACTTTGAAAAATAAAAAGTTAATTATAATAATATATACAATAGGAAATATAATATTAATAATATCTTGAAATAATTTTAAACAATTAAAAACGTTAATTCGTGAATTTATGGCATCTCCAATCCTCCATCACATTGCACAGAAGCGTCTGAATGCTTGGTCGGATGAGCAGGTTGTAACTAGGTCAGTGACCTCGGGCGGGAAACACTCCATAAGGAGGTCAAGGTCGTTGTCTCTGATTGGCCAATTGTCGATCCAGTCGTTATTGATGTTGTTGTCAATGGTGTTGTCAGTGTTGTTGTTGGTGGTGGTGTTACTGTATGAGTTGTTGTTGTTGCGAATATTTGTTTCTTCATCGGTGTTGTTATCATATCCAGTATTATTTTTATCATCTTCATTAAAAAAAACTTCAACTTCACAAGGTTTAGTCTTATCGACATCTACTTTGTCGACCACACTGCACTCTCTTGTGGCATCTGCCTCCCCATGCACACCACTCGAGAAGGTAAGATTGCTGTCTAGACTCTTGCTTGAGGCGATGCTAACGTTGATGAGGTTGTTGGAGTAGTTGTAGTTGTTGTTATTGTTGTTGTTGTTGTTGACTTTGTTGCTGTTGTTGTTAGTGTTGTTGTTGGTGTTGTTGATGTTGCCATTTTTGTTGGATGTATTGGAGGTGCAAGAACAGGGAGATGCTGGTGGTGATAAAAGAGAGGTTGCATGCGGTGGTGGTGATGATGATTTCTGTAAAGATGATGTTTTTCGTAGCAGTAATGATGAAGCAGATGATGATGACGTGGAAGATGATGAAGTGGAGAGAGATGGTGATAGGAGGAGAGGGGATAGTTGAGAAAAGGGCAGGAGAAAGGCTTCGTCTTGAAGGTAGTTGTCGTTGTGGAGGTCTTCACAAAGAAACCAATGAATGGGATTTCTCTGTAGGTCTGAGAGAGATAGTGAAGCGGTAGGAGAGAGGGTAGGTTGTATGGTGCTCAAAGAATCATTGTTAGAGAGAGAGAAGGAAGTGAGATTGGGAGAGAGCAGGTGGAGGTTGGATAGAAGGGGTTGGTCTATTAAATTAATGAAAGGACTTAGGTCTATGTTTTCGTCCAGCCAGTCTGTGCTGTTGCTCTGTGCGTTAGTTGTCGAGTCAGTTCTTGAAAGACTAGAAGTGTTGAAATAAACGTTTTTCTTGATTGAGGAGGGGCTACTCATGGCTTCTTCTACTTCTTCTTCTGTGGAGGTTTGCATTGCCTGGTTGTTGAATTCTATTTGGATTAAATCATTAATTCCATTGCTCTCTGCAGTTGTCATCGCATCTAGCTTTTGCCTCTTGTCGCTAACAATCACCATGTTTCCCTGCTTTGAAGGCTGAGCAATGCATGAATTCCCCTCGTTTGAGAGGACACTCTCAGGAGATGAAAAATCTGACGAAACATTTTCGTTCAAATCCATAGCATTTTCTGCACCATCTTCTGCGTTGTCCTCTCTCAAGGCACTGCCCCTCCTCTTCCTCCTCCTCCTGGGCTTGTACTTGTAGTCAGGGTACTCGACCTTGTGCAGCTGCCTCAATCTCTCTGCCTCTTCCACGAAGGGACGTCTGTCTTCGTCTCGCAACCGCCTCCACCGTTCACCCAGGCGTCTGCTCACTTCGCAGTTCTGCACCTCCGAGTTGTTTGTCTTTAAATTGGATTTTTGAGAATTTTTAAATGGTTTGGAAGATTGAAATTTTTTAAAAGAAATTAATGTAGTTTTTTTAAAGCATCTAATTCTTTCAACTTTTTAAAAATACATTGTTTTTAAATTGCGTTATTTCTAATTCAGCAAAAAAAAACTTAACCAACCAAAGCCATTCTTTTTCTTTCGAGCTGCGACCACAAGATGAATGCGTTCATTGGCCTTGCGACATGTCGACTCAGTCGTTTGCTGCTCGTCGCATCGGAGTAGGGAGTGCTGGAGAGGGGACTCACTGTCAGAGAACCGAATAGATGGTCGTTGGAGTGGTTGTTGTTGGAGTGGTTGTTGCTGGAGTGGTTGTTGCTGGAGTGGTTGTTGCTGGAGTGGTTGTTGTTGGAGTGGTTGTTGTTGGAGTAGTTGTTGTTGGAGGGGTTGTTGGAGTGGAAGTTAACGGAAAGGTTAGAGTTTTGTATTTCATTTTGTTTTTGGGGGGTTTGAGTGTCCGCTGTTGGAGATGCTGACAGTTTTTGTGTTTGTGAGTGTTGTTGGGTCTGAGAGGCTTTCGCTAGTTGTATCGGTAGGAGTGTCAAAGGTGAAGACTTTATCTGGTTTAGTAGTGAGCTCTGAGGCAATCCTGGAATTGTTTGTTGAAGTTTAATGAGACGGAAACGTGTCAGTGATGTTTGTGGTTGTTGATGTAGTGGAAGTTGTTGTTGTGTTATTGGTTGAAGTGATGGTTGTTGTTGCTGTTGTTCTGTTGATTTGAGAAGCATTTTATTCAAAGTTTTTGTTTTCTCGGCAATTGCGGTCTTGTCAAAAAGTTGAAAAGGGCTGGTCGGCACAGGGCCCATGACTTTATTATACTTTAATTTTTATTATCGGAATTTATTTAGATAAAATTATCTCTTTAAAAAATATTTTGAAAAAAAAATGTTTTTTTTATATATTTAAACTTTTCTAAATTCCAGCAATGTCGGAATTGTAAGAGACGGAAATCCGACTAAGCGTAATAATTGAAAGAGTTAATCTTCCAAACGATGGAAATAGCGGTGCAAGTGCTTCTTTTATATACGAACCAACAAACCCTCAAGCACACAAACACACATACAAGCGAGCAATAAGACAAATACAAGCACACAAAGACCTGAGAAGCTCGCTACGACACTACCACAAGCTTAGCTAAATTTGCACACTGAAAAAGACATATAAACGCGTGTGTATGTGTGAATCGCATTGTGTTATAGTCTCTATATGCAGTCACAGATAAGTCTACACATCGGAAAATATATGCATGCGTTGGTAATAGTTTTTTATTGGCCAGGGAATAATGGAGGCTTCTTTGTATGTTGATTTCCTTCAAATGGCGAGGAGAAGCAAGCATTGCCGTTATCATTTGAGACACGCCATACAAATGCTTGGCATTTACAATGTAGACTACATATACATGATCATTTGAAAGTGTTGTTTCCCATCAATTTTTAAATAGCCAAGATCTTTTAATAAACATAAATAACTTTTAAACTTAATCAATTTAAGTTACAACGGTTAAGCCATCTATTTACTTGAGGAACTGCATAGTTCTCTCTATATAAAAAAAGATGATCATTGAACGGGAGATTGTAGCAATTATGTGTCGAGGGAGACAAAGAAATGCCTGGAGGGGGGTCTTTGCACAAGAAGATTAGGTTTATATGCGGATATGCACAAAGATTTAAAGAATGCGAACAAATTAAATAATTTGAAATGAAACATTTTAAACAAATTTAAAAAATTAATAGTTAGACAAAAGTAGTATCTGAGTAGGTTTATATTAGGAAGGAATAAGTAAAAAAATATGAACTTGTAGCGTGAAAAATCACTATTAGGCTCCTTTATAGGACCATTGTGTGAGTCTTTTGTGGCTGGAGGTCAAAGGCGATGCGTGTAAGTGAGGTGGTTTGGAGGAATGAGAAGAGGTGATTTGAGTGAGGTGGTTTGGAGGAGTGAGAGGAGGTGATTGGAGTGAGGTGGTTTGGAGGAATGAGAAGAGGTGATTGGAGTGAGGTGGTTTGGAGGAATGAGAGCAGGTGATTGGAGTGAGATGGTTTGGAGGAATGAGAGGAGGTGATTGGAGTGAGGTGGTTTGGAGGAATGAGAGGAGGTGATTGGAGTGAGGTGGTTTGGAGGAGTGAGAAGAGGTGATTGTAGTGAGGTGGTTTGGAGGAATGAGAGGAGGTGATTGGAGTGAGGTGGTTTGGAGGAGTGAGAGGAGGTGATTGGAGTGAGATGGTTTGGAGGAGTGAGAGGAGGTAATTGGAGTGAGGTGGTTTGGAGGAGTGAGAGGAGGTGATTGGAGTGAGATGGTTTGGAGGAATGAGAGGAGGTGATTGGAGTGAGGTGGTTTGGAGGAGTGAGAGGAGGTGATTGGAGTGAGATGGTTTGGAGGAATGAGAGGAGGTGATTGGAGTGAGGTGGTTTGGAGGAGTGAGAGGAGGTGATTGGAGTGAGGTGGTTTGGAGGAATGAGAGGAGGTGATTTGAGTGAGGTGGTTTGGAGGGATGAGAGGAGGTGATTGGAGTGAGGTGGTTTGGAGGAGTGAGAGGAGGTGATTGGAGTGAGGTGGTTTGGAGGAATGAGAGGAGGTGATTTGAGTGAGTCTTGATGGAGAATAATTCGAAATGTCAAGCGCTGATGGAGGCGATGTGCAATTGGATTGGATTATTTGGCGAACATGTGTCTGAGTTTAAAATTGAAGCTGAAGAAAACAATTAAAATAGAATTAATTTTTAAAGTTTAAAAATTATTTTAAAAAACGACACGGGAAATAAAGAACGCAATCGTTTTGAAAAGCTGTCTTTTTCAGAATACTTCAAGTGTGCGTAACCGCACGAAGAATAAATAAATTATTCAGAGCATCTCACGAACTTATTGTCGTTTAAACTCGCGTCTATAATTCCATCTTTCGTGCATCCATCATCGTTTCAATTCATCCATCACGCTTTCGAGCCCAATCTCCCTTCCAAGCGTGATCTTACATTTTTATTAGCTATCACCTTTGCCATACGACATCTTTTGTTGCTGATATATTAAAAATATTAAGCAAATTTCAACTCCAAACTTCAATTTATCACCAAATCAATCAAAGTAATATTTCAAGTATTTCTTTCCAATTGGAAAAGACACTTTTGCGTAGAATTCTCCCATCAATTCCGACTTGCTTCCAAGCGTTCTGATTGCCAATGTAATTTGTCTCCCCATTGCAGGTCGTGCCCCTCGCTGATTGGCTGTCAAGCACGTCACGTGGCCGCTCTGACGTCACCACCGTTTACTCGAGGATGCCGTATGTAATTGTTGTGGTGAGGGTCTCGTTGTGGTGTTGTGTTCTTGAGGAGTGTCGTTGTTGTTGTTGAGTAGTAGTAGTAGTTTTGTTGTAAATTTGTTGCTTTGGTTTTGTTGCTTTGATTTTTTAGAAGTTGTTTTGTTTCTTTGTTTTACGGTGTTGGGGAATAGTTTTGTTGGGGCATGGTTTTGTTTGGGGTTATTGTGTAATAATCGAAAAAGTGTTGTAGTTTTTGTTGTTGGAGAGTTCTCATGATTATGTTGTTTGAATGTTGCCGATAGGTTTTGCTGGGAACAATGAAACCGACGGTATAATGATGCATGTATTGTCACATTCGAAATTTATTCCATTTTTTTTATTCTTTAATAGAATAAAACTTCAATACCCAAGCATTAATCAATTCGAAGATCTTAGACTCATTTCATAGTAGTGCATATCCTGTCATTGATTCAACAGACATCCTAAAGCTTCCAATTAAGACTCCATTACCTCGTTAAACACATGAATATGCATGAGTGAGTAGATAAAATATACGTATTTAATAGTCTTTATTTATGAAAAAAAGTTTTCCAAAAAAAAAGTTTTTAAATTGAAAAATTCCATTTGTGGATGATGGCTGCGACATCATTTTAATTGGCTGTTGAGGTATTACGGTTTGGTCGACTTGTACTTGAAGAAGCACAAAGCAATACAAAACATAAAAAGCCTACGGGATTTAATAAGCAGTGAAAGAAAAACTCCGTTGGATTCATATGAACTCACAATTAGAGAACGCACACATAGGTGAGGATAGAAACACATAAAAACGCGCGTACACACACACATACACTAGCCTCTACAACCACACATATGCACAGGTATGTACAAGGAATAACGCACATACAAAAAAGCAGACGAACGCAGGGACAAAAGAGATGACTGGAGCAGACGCCGTAATAGGCGGCTAGGTCTCCCTGAGGAGTTGCATGATTGTGTTTGTTCGCTCATTCGTGTGTGTGTGTGTGTGTGTTTGTGTGTGTGTATTTGTGTGTGTGTGTTTGTGTGTGTGTGTGTGTGTGTGTGTGTGTGTGTGTGTGTGTGTGTGTGTGTGTGTGTGTGTGTGTGTGTGTGTGTGTGTGTGTGTGTGTGTGTGTGTGTGTGTGTGTGTGTGTGTGTGTGTGTGTGTGTGTGTGAATGTGTGTGTAAATGTGTGTGTAAATGTATGTGTAAATGTGTGTGTAAATGTGTGTGTAAATGTGTGTGTAAATGTGTGTGTAAATGTGTGTGTAA
>OX030962.1:7082461-7084961 GCA_943735955.1 Piscicola geometra
ACCCATACTACAACTACTACTGCTCCTACCAGCAATACTAATAATCTTTCTATTAGTATTACTATGACAATTGAAGCTTCAAGCGTCTCATTATATGACATTTAATACTCTGACAGTGCCGTACCACATCCACCTCGCCCTAAGTAACAATCTTACCCTCACGTATAACTCATACAACCAAATCTAACTTTTAAAAGGTCACACTGCAATCCAAAATATCCACCGCGTTGCACCATCGCCCATTGTGAGCAAGTCACATGGATGAATTAATGCTTGAAGTACCCTTTCAACAATGGAGGAAAATCAATTCTTTTAATGCACCACTCACTCATTTCTCGTATCTTTTCAATAAACGAGCTGAGTATGTTTTTAATATATAATAATTAACCAAATAATTTTTTTCTACTTCGAATATAATGAGCTGCCTTTGAAAAAATATTGACGGAAATTTTAGAAGTGAAGCAAAAATTTAGAAATGATTAAACGGCAAAAATAAAAATTTAGAAATTAATAAACGACGGAGATAAAATGTAATGACTTAAAACTTATTCGATTGAATAATTAAATGATAGAGGCAGTGAATATAAAGATTATATGTGTTCATCGGAAGATGATGAGAGTTCAATGGAAAATTGACAAACAGTTCTTGAAATGTTGTAGGAAAACGGGAAGGGGTTATGGATTGGCAAAGGTAACAAATGTTGAATGTGAGAATAAGAGAAAACAATGATTGAAAAAAAATAATGAGAGGATGAATGAAGGGATGAATGAAGGGATGAATAAAGGGATGAATGAAGGGATGAATGAAGGGATGAATGAAAGGATGAATGAAGGGATGAATGAAGGGATGAATGAAGGGATGAATGAAGGGATGAATGAAAGGATGAATGAAAGGATGAATGAAGGGATGAATGAAAGGATGATGGCAAGGTTACAGAATTATATAGAGCGTCGCTTAAATGATTTGCAATGGCAAACATGGCTAAAGGCGAACAAAGAACTCACGCACACACGATCTCATTTCCGCTTCTTCCTTTTGTTTCCTATACTTTCATATGATTTACCCTTCTCCATTTGTTTCCATCGTGTGTGTATATGTGGATGTAGATGTAGATATGATAGTGTCGTATACATATGCGATTCTATATTATACATTTCCGAATTGTGTTTTTGGAATAATTTTATACAAATTTTGTTTCATTTGCGTGAATGATGCCTGTCAAAGACCCTCAACGTCTATGAGCTCAACAGATTATACTCAAGAAGGAAATGCAAAACCACCGACAATTTATATTTTCCTCGGTACTTTGAGACACCACGACGTCTAGATAACCACTAAGATGGCAAACACAAAGAGAAGCTACTAATTCCATCACACGGAAAAAGTCAAGGACTCTTCAGTGTCATTCATCACAACCATCTGAAGAACCCCCCCCCCCCCCCCCCCCTCCATCCACCCATTCATCTATCCATCTATGGTCTGAAAGCCTAGGAAATCATATACACACCCTTCACCACTAATCAAACATGGCAGTGCAACATGGCGTCTTCACCTGTCAGACGGGGCAAACGTGCATCTCTCAATTACAACGGCTACAATATTACTAGACAATCTCTACTAGACATACTCAGTAAACTGACGAATCCACTTAAATAAAGTCAATTACAATCTTAAAAATGCCTTCTAACACAAATGCAATAAGCCAGCATTGACGATGAGCTTTAGTTTGCACATTCATCACAGGCAAACAAGAGCAACTGCGTGTTGACCTGTTAAATAAGACTGTTTCTGCTCCTACAATTATATGACTTTCGGATCGTCTTTCAATACCTTCGTAGCCGTTCATTGTCGAATGTTAGTTTCGTGAAGCAATTGTACACCAAAAAAAGAGGGGGAGGGTGTTGAGAAGGATTAAATATTCGTTCGGAGTTTTGCGTCGAATTTGCCATTCATTGTGAGGGTCGTTAGAAGCCAAGCCAAAAGCTTACGTAATAGTAGCAGTAGTAGTAGTATTAGTAGTTGTTGTAGTAGTAGTGGTGGCAGTAAAGATGTAGTAGTAGTAGCAACTGTAGTAGTAGTTGTAATTATAGTTTTGGTTGCAAAAGAATGTATTGTAGTTATGGTTTTAGAATGCATGTCTAGTAGTAGGGGTGGTTGCAAAGGTAGTTCTAGTGGCAGTGGTTGCAGAAGTAGTAGTGGGTGTTGCAGAAGTAGTAGTGGTGGTTGCAAAGGTAGTTCTAGTGACAGTGGTTGCAGAGGTAGTAGTGGGGGTTGCAGAAGTAGTAGTGGGGGTTGCAGAAGTAGTAGTGGTGGTTGCAGAAGTAGTAGTGGGGGTTGCAGAAGTAGTAGTGGGGGTTGCAGAAGTAGTAGTGGTGGTTGCAAAGGTAGTTCTAGTGACAGTGGTTGCAGAAGTAGTAGTGGGGGTTGCAGAAGTAGTAGTGGTGGTTGCAGAAGTAGTAGGGGTGGTTGTAGCTGTAGTAGTGAGGGTTGCAGAAGTAG
>OX030962.1:7089961-7257461 GCA_943735955.1 Piscicola geometra
ATGTTAGTTTTGTATTTATTTTAATATTTACGATTTAATTCGGTTTACAGTTTATAATCATTGAGCGAAATGTTGAAATACTTTTATAAAATGAATTTATTAAATGGAAAAACAATTATTTTTTAAAATTAGCAAGTTTAAAAGCATTCGGTAGAGTGGATTGTTTCATTAGCCATTGAAATCTGCCATCACTTGGAGGTTTTATACTTTTATTTTGATGGTTTATTAAGATTTAAATAATTTCAGATCCATTTTTCGATGAAAAATTTCCACTCAAAAGTAAACAAAAAATTAAGAAACTAAAGTATTTTTCATTGACTGCCGTTTCCATTTTCCCATCATTTTGTCAAGGCTCGACTTCATCTCTAAAACACGAGTCATTATCTGTGACGACCTACATTCATGTTCCTTTTATGACATTTAAAACACTTCTCCTCCATGAGTCATTGATGTGCTAAATACCCGAATGACATGTCATGAAATAGTGATTCATCCAACTTCAACCGACGGCCGAATGTATCGATTAAAGGGCTTTTAAGCAGATAAAATGGCGGCTAAGAAAAAGAACCGTCACCATGACAAGAGATTTATGAATGATTCACATAGCGTAACTCTCTTCAATTCACATTCTTTCATGTGTGTGCCCTGTCACGTATGAGCAAATAATGCATTGATTAGGATTGAAACCTAGAACGGGGCTCTGAGTCTTTTGCGCTATACAACTGTTTAAATTCACAGCGCCGTCCACCCAAAAGAGTTAGTCATGAACGGCCTTTCATGGTACGAATACTAATCTTCTATGGTTAGCACACCTTGATGATTAAGGACGAATGTGTTTTGGGTCATGACTCAATGGAAGTTGATCGGCTCAGGAGTGATGTGACTTGAGCAATTCAGTGTCTGCTTATAATGCAATTTATTTTTCAGCTTCGGCAAAACACTTTGAAATAGTTTAAAAAAAGAGCTTCTCTGTTAATCAAACACTCAAGATAAATATTCCAATTAATTATTAAATGTAATTATGAATATAATTATACAATTTCAATTATACTGAGCGCTTAAACCGTATGACGTTACACCACAGCGGCAAGACACTAAGAATTGGGTATGGAAAGCAAAAAAACTCATTTAAGCATTGACGTCATCACCTCAACCGAGCAGCAGTGAGATACCGTGCCGAAAGTGCAATTATTAAAAAAGAAGGAATAGCAGTCTGAGTAATCAAAGTCTTGGGATATCTCTCGTGCCTGCGAGCATTTAAAATGCACCTTTTATGCCATTCCACAAATAATAAAATATAAAATAGAAATTAAACAGTACGAGCTTTCACAATTTTTTTCAATTTAGAAAATAGTTAAAAAAATATTTTTGGCACTAATTTCATCTAAAAATTGAGTTTTTTGCTATAACGGGGCTTATCGAACGTAAAAAAATTAAAAATAGCTTTATTTTGTTAAACTCACCAAAAATACCTTAATCACTGGTAGAAAACGTCTGTGGCGGGTGTTACAACAAAAAGAAGAAGTTGAATGTAAAATTTGCCACTCCTTACTCTGTTTCTCTAACATGCCATTGTAGTTCAAAAGAATCTCGGGGGTGGGTTATGGCATTTCGAAAAATGACGTAGGTCTTTTGTTACGTGAAGGGCGAAACAGTAATTACAATGCAAGGCTGTCTCAATTCGCCTTAAGTTATATATAACCACGACGTCTCGCGAAACGGTAAGAGAGTAAATCATAAGGTAAAGATTTCATTATATAGAAACTGCCAAGATGACTCAAACATTCTTCTTGTGGGAAGCGGTTTTAGAATGTTCACGACGTGACAGACAAATTCCGTGAATATCTCTCTACTAAAACTATTTTTTGCGGAAATAATGTAGTTCTAATGATTAAAAAAGTGTCTTTCTGTGAAGTTTATAGGATTAAGTATTTTTGGAAAAATAATTTCCTTTTTATGAATTTATTGAATGATTAGCGGAAAAAATTATATTTCCCTTAAATGGCTATTTATTTAAATGGAACTTTAAAAATTATTTCTCATGGTTTGGATAGATCGTGTGAAATACAAATCCTGAATTTTTGAAAACCATTAGTTTTCTAAATTTATTGGATTCAGAGATTATGCTATAACACACTTGAAAGAAGACTTGGAACCTTATAAGACGTTATAGGCGATTAGGAAGTGATATTCTTGCTAGATAATTGCGACCTTGGGTTTAATTTAGACGATCAGTTGACGAACGATAGCAAGCTGCATTATATAAATGTAGTTGAAATAATTATAATACTTGTAACAAAAAGTTTTATTTTCTCGAAAGCAAAAAAACTGAAGCTCAAGTCAAGAACAGTGTTTGAGACCATAAAAACGGGCATTGATATCACAGTGTTGGTCAATTTCCTAACTAAAAAACGTACAACTTCCAAAATGAAAAATTCCTATTAAGACAAAAAAATCATTTAGCAGTGAAGTGAAAGGCATTGTCAAATTGAGCGAAGTGCTGTCTGTTGAACTGGTAGACAAGTCGTTGGCCTGGTACCCTCCTCAAGATGCCCTTAGTGTAGTAGTACCTCAGAGCCCTGCCCATCGTTTCGTAACTCATGCACGGCTTGTTCTTGCAGTTGCCCCACAAAGAGGCCACTTTTTTGGTGTCGTGGAGGCGAAAAAGTCCTTGTTCCCTGTCGACCCATGCGACCAGGTGCTTGGAGGAGGCTGGGTCGTCGAGGAGCTGCAACAGAAACTCCCAGAGGTAGCTGCTGTGAGTGCCTTTTGCCTTTTTCTTACTCGAAACAATCGGTTTATTGGAGTCTGGAGACGTTGCTGATGCTGGTGTTGTTGGTGGAAGAGGAGATTTTTGTTGTGACTGTTGTGATAAACGAAATTGTTGCTGTTGTTGTTTTTGTTGTAGCAGTAAACTGAAAACTCGTATTTGGTTGATGAAATTTTGTTGGTCTTGTCGTCTGGTGAGAAGCTCTTCCAGTTGCCTGGCCTTCATTTCCACATTTCCGTCTAGATTTATTGACTTGGGACTATTTTGGGCGGTAGTAGAATAATTTGTGTGCTCTGTGTCTTCATTGAAGTTAAGAACAGAAATTGGAATTTTTGGGAAACCTGAATTTGAAACGGATTGGCTGGACGTTTCTGAAGGGAAGAAAAGTGGAAAAGATTTGCTAAAGAGGGGTGGGGGAGTTGGATAGCTGAACAAAGGAACTTGTGGAGAGAAGTTTTCTGTGGAGGTTGTTATTGTATAATCCAACACAGCTATCTCTTCAGGTTCTTGTTTAATGTCTTTACGTTGCAATTCTTGGTGTAATTGTGTAAAAGAGGGATCCGTGGGAGTTCTTGTTGTGTAATCCAACACACGCTCTTGTTTCATGTTTTTACCCAGCAATTTTTGATGCAATTGTGGTTTGGTATTTGTGAAACACGTTGAAAACTCTGTTGAAGAAACATTTAAACATTATATTTCGATAAAAAATATATACTATTTTTTACTGAACTTATCAAAAAATTGACCAATCTTGTCAAGGAAAAATATGTTAGAAGAAATATTTAAGTTAAGATAACAAATAAAAGTGTAAAAAATATTTAAGAAATTAACCTTGGTAATATCTAGAAACCATTCTTTTCTTGTAAGGGACTATATTATCATGTTCGACTTTAAGATTCTCTTTTGCTTCTTCTCTGATCCTTCTTTTCAGAGTTTTCAGAGAGAGGTCAATCGGTTGTTCGAGGCATGCCCGCAACACGTGTACTCCGAAAGACTTACTTGTGTTAACCACCATTGTAATGCTATCAATGTTAAATATATTATGTTTTAAGTATGGTTTAAAACTTTAAAAATCTTTTGTTTAAATATTTTTTATAGGAACGTTTAATTGGAAACTCAGGGAAGTTCTAATTGCTGAAATGTGGCAGTAAAATTGCTGTCGAGTGTCTCTTATCTGAGCCCTCAACACTTATATACAGACTTTTATTATTATTTTTATTTTTATTGCTTGAGTTGACTATTCTTCTTCTTCTTCTTATTTTGTCGGTTCGTCCTTCTAGCATTGTGCTGCTAAATGTTTACTTTTCAGCTTTATATATATAGTCTTGCATATAGAGAAGTGCTTTTTATTCTTATATAATGACAGTTACGTCGATCTAAAAGTAGTCAAACGCTTGCTTGCGTCATCACAAATTAAGCCTAAGTAAGGTGTTTACTGGCATGTCAGGAACCGAATACATATAATATACTATATAAAAATGTATATAGTAGATTATATATATATATATATATATATATATATATATATATATATATATATATATATATATATATATATATATATATATATATATATATATATATATATATATATATATATATATATATATATATATATATATATATATATATATATATATATATATATATATATATATATATATATATATATATATAAGAAGGGTATACATATAATATACTATATATATATGCCAGGAACCCAGTTCCTTATAGTGGAAAGTCGTGAAAATATCTCAGAGAGCTCTCAGGGCTTACATGAAACGTATTTAAAATAAAAGTCTAAATTTTAAAATTGTCGCTCAGTTGAATCTGACGATAAAGACACACTAATCGCCTTTCGGTTGATTCCTGTGCCTCTTAGTAGGCTCTGTCTTGTGACTTGCCTGCTTGAGTGGGCTTTTATTCCCGTTTTTCTTAAATGCCGAAACTTCCTTGAAAAGTTCATTCTGTTTCGTAAAAAGAATTACCTTTGGTACAGTTTATAGACACATTTTACCCGTTTGATAAAATCGATATTTATTATCTTTATGGTATCCTAGTTAGGACCACCAAGCTTCTGCTAACTGAGACAATCAATTTCGAATTTCAACTAAATTCCTAGTATCGTCTGAGATGGTGAGATTGAATAAAGAAATACGACTGATTAATTAAAAATTTAAAAATAACTTAACATTTTTGTGTTTTTTTAAATAATATTTTCAGTTATGGGGATCAAGGATTTAACAAACTAATGTATTACTATGTATCACCAAGTAGTCACACAAATGTTTTTTAAAACTTTTAGAAAAGTAAATAATTTTTTTCAGAAAAAAGAGCTTAAAATAGGAAAAAATATATCACAAAACGTTGATTGATAACAAAGATAGAATAGAAAAGATTAAAAAAAGGTTAAATAAAAAATCCGCGCGACTACCTTATGGCAATCACATTTGAGAAAAAATTCTTTTAAACAATAACTTGCTTGCATATTATGATGAACTTCTATGTACAAATAATAAATACTTCAGTTTTGAAGAGAATTTTTCATAGAGGAATAAAATTATTTCAAATTTGTTTAGCTTCACCCCCCAGGACATGCACGACCAGGCCAAGATGGTTGCAATACGGTTATTTCCACCAAAAGAAAAAAATTCTAGTCCCCTAATTAGATCGCAATTACTAATCTAGGAACATATAATGGTATGTGTTCGAGAGGAATGTTAATTTGTAAAAAGTGTCTCATCATTAGACATCTTGTATATGCTTATGAGATTTGTATTGGAAATTATGACTCAGTGTAAAGACTATTTTTTGGCCTGAGTAATTAAAAATGCATTGCACATACGAGTGTGAATCTTCAATTAATTTATTATTAATTATTTTTTAAAGCTCTTTTCAAAGAATAGTGTATTTTTGGCCCATTTTCTTCATTCATCCACTTATACCCGAAGTTTTTTATTTTTTTCCTAGAAATTGCTATTATTCTTCGAAGGGCTATATGTGAATTTATAGTAAGGGTTATTAATCTAACATATAAAAATTTCAAAAATGTATTTTCTAATTCAAACGTGGGAAATTAAAAAAAATCAAATATAAATAGTCATACTGAAAATTTGAAGTTATAAACATAATATAAACTCTAATCAAAATTAAAATTAAACTTTAAATTCAAAACTAAAATTTAAATGAACTTTTGACACATTCATGACAAGGAGATGAAAATACGTTTTAGCAAAACTGTGAACGGCACCATCAGATACTTTTGAGCTAGAAAACCCTTCAAATGAAACTTTCAAATGCTTCTGCATTGCTCTAATATGTGGGCCTCATACCATGGAAACAAAGCTTTTTTTGGAAGGAATTATCATTATCAAAAGGTTAATCACACCATGGGCAGCGATCCTGGGGGGACCTGGGGTCTACTTTTTTGTAGTGAAGGGGTCCATCTTAATGGTAGTGACCCCAGGACCCCCAGGATCGTTGCCTATTCTGGGTAGAACCCTTCCAAGATTTGCAGCAGATCACCACCCCTGATCACACCCAGCACTTTGTGATGCAATGGTATTTAAAAGCGACAAAAGCAGATAGTACTGACTAAGGGTAAATAGTGAGATTGAAGGTATTTATCGAAAGTTAAGAAATATCTAAATTTAAAAAAATGAAATAGCTTACTTAGGGAATCAAATTTTTAAATAAGTAATTTTAATGAAAGTTTTTCAAGAAACTTTTTTTAAAATCTTTTGTTTAAATAAGGACTGGGGAATGAAAAATAAGAACATTATAGGGAATAAATAAAATTTATGTCTAAATATTATTAAATAAATCTGATTTTTTAATATTTTGACCTTTTTCAAAAGAGATTTTAATGAAATGACTAATTTAAATAGTTCAAATATTTTAACAAGTTTATTTTTCTGTAAAAACCATAATGATTTGGTTTCTAGAAATTTCCATTGGTAAATATTGATCAATCATGATAAAGTTTGAAATACAATCTTATCTTGTGAGGTTGTTATGACGTTGACAATAAGCAAAGTTCAAATAAACAGATTGCATTTTTAAGCTTGGAAAAATAGGCTCAGAAGGCCGTGATCAGTACGCCGTAATGTGTGGTATTCTCCGAATAGGGATTTATACTTGGATAATCTTGATGATTGTGTATTTAACATACAGAAATTTAAAAACACCTAAAATTGTTATACAGTACAAAAAGCTTGATTACTTGATGGTGGAGTATTTGGGCGAGCAACTGGAATTCAGTTCGAGGTACACGCAGGACGTGGTTAATCTCCACAAGTTCTTGAACTACCACAAGCCAGATGTCATCTTGGAGACGTGCCAAGTTGTAGACTCCGAAACAATCACGAACGCCATCAGCATGAAGGAAAAACTCATCGTCGTGACGTTCACGAAGAAAGAGTTCAAACTTAAGCTCGACCCTGAGGTTTCAGACACCGAAGTGAAAAGGCTTCAGTTCATCAAGAACAGAGAATTCCAAGTCGAATTGATCGAGTTTTTGAGTAACTTCACGACCAGCAGAAACCTAATTACAACAGGCAAACACAAGAGGGTGGTTGTGTTCGCGAAGGACCGGAGCTCCATCGCCTTCACCTACTCCAAGCGCTATGCATCCGTCAATCCCACTAGTGATCTCGTAGTGGGAGTAAACACGACTCAAAACACTGGGAATTGGAATGTTACCGTCGTACGGAACAGCCAATGTCTGAGAGAAAAGTACAACGGATTTATGCCATTCCACCTTGAAAAGCACCAATTCAAAGATTGTCCAGACTGCTCTTTCATGCAAGTCAGTCTCGCCACCAAGAATCATGGCAACCTGGTGTCGAGGAGGATTTACCAGGAGAATACAGAAGTTTACCAGGTGGGCAACAAAGTGGTCTACAGCGGCAGCACTGACGAGATGAGCTGTAACTGGGTCAGGTTTAAGACTTGTAAGCTCTTTTACTTGGAGATCGATTACGAATACAATGCAACGACCAAGACGTGTGAATATTCAGTGAAAGTTGAGAGAATCAGATTCGAGATTTATCCTTGCATGCTGCTACTGGAGGTTTACAAGAAGAAAGAGAAAAAGCAGGTATTCATCATGGAGCTGCCGTACAATTACCTTTCCAAGTACCCTTACTACGCACACAAGAAAGCCAATGTGGCAGGGGAGTTCATTCACGCAGCGGGTCTGATGCTCAACGTTATTCTAGTGATTATATTCTGCAGATGAAATTGCCATGGATTGACTCTGATTTGAGAAAAAACGTCTAGAGTTTTAGTTTGATTTAAACTCGTAAAGTTATTATAGTTTAAGGTTTTTTTTTTCTAAAAATAATGGAAATTCAAAAGTAAAAAATAAAATTGCTTTAAAAGTTATTTCATCTTCAAAATGTTGATCTGAACGTCATAAATAAAAACAAAAACAGCGTTCATAAAATTAAAAATATTTTTATAGTTTAACAACAAGAAAAGCAATATCAAACATGCATCTTTCAGTTTTAAACGCGTTTACTTTTATAGTTGTTTCAACGTTTGTTCGCATTGGAAAATCGAAAGCGAAATCTGACACACTCACTGTTCAATACATGGGAGAAAGGATGGAATTTTCGAGAAAGCACTTGGAAGACGTTATTACCTTCCATACTTACCTAGCTTCCCAACAACTTAATGTAATTCTGTCAACTTGTCATAAGAACAAAAACACAGTTGGAACAGTAGAACTGCTCAACTTAGAAAAAGCGGTGTTCGTTACTTTTTCGGAGGACCCATCAAAAATTCTTTTTAAAGCCTCTTCTCCTGAGGTTTCTTTTGAGAAGGTGATAGAAAATTCTGAATTTAAAGTCGTTTTATTCAACAATTCTTGGCCACTCAATACTTCTACAAGCTTCGATGTGAGCGTCAGCAGTCCCGAAGACAAGGTGATTGCCTTTGGGAAAATTATGAAAAATTACAAAATTATTTTTTCAAAAGACATTTTGATGGCGAATGAGGAGAGTGACTTCTCGGTGAGTTCGTCAGAAAATCCTGTTTCGATCGCGTACGTCGTGCCAAATTCAGATTGTGGCGCAGAAAAGCAAATGAAAAATCTTCAGTATGATCACCTGAAAGACAAGCAAACAAACGCAGAGTCAGTCAAATCTATGAAAGTGAGAATGTCGCTGGGAAATAACACAGGCGTTTTTGATTCTAGAAGCATTTTATTTGGAAAGTTTGACGTCTACAAAGAAAATAACCGTATAGTGTTTAATAAAATTGAAAGTGAAAAAGTCTGCCTTGATATCAGTTTTGAGACTTGCGACATCTTCAAAATCGACATCACGAAAGAATATAACAAAAAAAGCAAAAAGTGCACTCACGACTTGAAGGTTAGTAGGACCAGCACTGTCATCCATCCATGCACTCTTCATTTCGCCATCAGAAGCAATGGCAAAGAAGACACCGTGAAATTAGAAGTACCTTTCGACTACCTCTACAACTACCCCTTCTATCAGCTCCAAAAAGGTAATCCAGCCTGGACGAAGATCAACCGAATTGGACTTCTGATGATTTTATTCGCCATTCTTCTGCAGATATAACACTTGAAAGTTACCGATAATGAAGTTTAGGCATTAATAAATTTTTTGGGATTCATTATTTATTTATATTTTTTTATATCAAAATACTTATTAGAAGAGTTTAAGTTGTAATTTATTAACAAATCTTATCATATTTGAATTAAAATGTAATGCTTTCAAAGTTAAAAAGTATTGCACTTACGTAGAATCATTAAACGTTGAAATCTCTAAATTGCTTCAAATGAGATTGAATTATTAAGTGTCTCAAATCATAAAGAAGGCATCATGAGAGCATCTTTTAGTTTTTTAGTTTTTCTAAAACTCTCAATGTTTTTCTAGCAGTGGTTCGATAGTGGGCGAATCGTCTTTGCTTGCTTCATCATCGGAAGGGCGATTCCCACACTTCAAAAGGTTCTGAATAAAATTGTTCTTATCAATCGGCACTGCGTTGCGGGACGGAAGCATCGCAGTATTCGAGTACAAAGAGGGAATGAAGCTGTTCATGGCGCTGCCGTTTGCTCTGGCAGGATCGTAATTCTCACTGACGCATCGTTTCCGTTCGGACTCTTCGTCTGGCGTTTCATCGTTGTTGTTGATGTCAGTCAGTCTCCTCTCCTCTCGGAGCTTCTTCTGCAGCGTCATCTTGACGGCCTTGAGGTAGGCGTGGCGACTGATGCACACGTATTGAACTTTCGTCAAAGCTCTCACCGTGCAGTCTGCCACACAGTCCTCCCCTTCCTCTAAAACCTTCTCCGCAGTCGGACTGTCGCTGCGACACTTTGAGCCTGAAATTTTATTTATTTCAATTTTTGTGGGGCATATTTCAAATTTAATATCTACATAAATGTATGATAACTACTATTTAAAAATGCACGACCAGTAGTCACATAAAAAATCCTCCACCTAGAATGGCTTGGACTCCGAAGCAGAAGAAAGGCCCGCCCTCGAAGACCATCTGGTCCTTGCCGAAGAGCACCCTCACCCTGCCCTCCAACACCATGCAGAACCTCTTGCTGGGTTTGCCGTACTCGTGAAGACACGCGTCGTAGCAGGAAGACCTAAGCATGTCTCTGTTGCACAACATCCGCTCGAGAATCTTCTCGGAAACTAACGAGCTGTCGAAAGCCACAACCGCTGTGAAATTGCATTTGGTTTATTTGTAAAAATGTTTAAATTATTTATTATTATTTAATAAAAAAATCGATACATATTGCAAGGCTTCAAAGTACGAACAGGTGGTGAGGAATCGGAGGGTAGCCAAGACCATATGGGGGCTCAGTTGGTCTGCCTGCAAATCTCCCCCAGCCTTGAGGTTAAATCGTTCCACCGAGAAATTACCGTTTTTCTCGTCTGAATAAATGGAATATTCTTTAAAATAACTAAAATGATCATTATTTTCAAAACTTAAATGTTTTCAATAGAAATCTTTATATATAAAAAAAATAAAAAAGAAGTTTAATAAATCGAAAGCTAAACTCACAAATTTGATCGAACTCATCGACGATTTTGGAGCCTAATATTTCCTGGATGATTCCCTTCAGCGTGACGACGCCTGCAGCCTCTCCTGCCACATCTGTCGACTCGACAAACGCCATGTGGGGGCTGCCTGCGTGGAGAAGTTTGTGTTTTTGCAATTTTTTAATTTTTTATTTATAAGTTTATAACTTATTCAATGAGTAATACTCAAATATTTTCGAGGTTTTGCCACTCAATCAATCAATCAATCAATCAATCAAATCAATTTCTATAGCGCTCTTTCTTAAAATTCAAGTTAATGATTTTGAATCAACAGCAAATCAGCTGCTTCACATTTCTGACCTGTCTTGAATTTCTGCAGCAGAACATCAAGCCTTGTGTTTGCAGGGAAGAAGAAGACGGGATGTTTGTTGAAGGCGATAATCGTTCGCAGAGGGGTGCGATCGCAAGGGTTGACGAATGTGAGGTCTTTTACGTTGAGTAAAGCGACGATTTTATAGCGGTGGTGTTGAAAAACTGGAATTCGCGAGAAGCCTGTTCTGCTGATTTTCGAAAGTGTTTCGAAGTCTAATAGACAATCGTGTTCCAGCATAAACACTCTCTGGAAAGATTAGCAACGTTTTATAAATATTTTTATTTGTTTTATATTTTATATATATTAAATATAAACATAAATGAAAAGTCTTTAAAATAATTAATTGTTTACTTTTTTATAACAATGTTATTCCAAGTTACTTGAAACCTCAATTCGTGTCATGATGTCGCCAATCGACTTCCTGGAGAGTTCCAAAGCGCCTGCGATGATTTTCACTTCGGCACTCTCCAAGTCGGATTTGTCTCCCGTCAGGCGAATCAACTCTCGCAGTCTGTCTCTCGTGAAAATGTAGCCGAGCTCCTTGCCTGGAATAAATATATAAGAATATTTTAAACATTTGATTTTTTTTTTTCGGAATAGATTGTTTAAGAAAAAAACTTATATAATTATTTTAATAATCAATTTAATGGTTGTTTTACCCAAAACACAGTCTAGGAAAAGGCTGATGGGGTAGGAGAGGGGGAAAGTAAGAATCATGAAAAGTTTTGTGAAGATAATTGTCCTGGCACCCACCTAGCGAAAGGAAAATTGTTAGTTTTTATGAAATATTTAAAGTTTCATTTTTATGATAATCTGCAATTTCAAATTTTTCTTCGATTAAATTTTTTCATTAAAATGTATTTTATTTTTTGCAAGCAGATTTATAAAACATTTATTTTCAAAGATATTAATCTTTCGAGTTTAGAATGATAGTTGTATGGAAAGTCACTTGCAAAAATGCTTAAAAAATGACATAAAAATTAAAACAAACAAAAAATTTCATTGAAATCTACTTCCCATTTCCACCTTCCATCCCAGTGCCCTCGCACACGCACCAGAAGGCCGTATCTGGAGCAGATCGACTGCGGCAGGATCTCTCCAAAGATGACAATGGCTATCGTCGCTCCCACAATCGCCAGCATGCCATTCATCGTCAGATCGTCCAGCAGAATCGCCAGTGTGTTGTTCACCAAGACGTTGCCCAGTAGGATGGAACAAAGAAGAAAGTTACCTTTATACATTTTGGGGAAAAAAGTTAAAATAATTTATTTTTATATAATTAATTTTCAATTCAACAAAATTGTTTGTGGATATTTAAAAGATAAAAATGTTAAGCATTTCCCACAAACTAAATACTGTCAAACCTTTTTTTCTGAGCGGCAGAATCGTCTTGGCGTATTTCTTTTCGCTTGGCGATCCGGAATTAACGAGGATGTTGAGTTCGGTGACGTTGAGAGACATGAGGCCCAGGTTGAGACCGCTGAACAGACCCGAGAGGACGAGCAAGCAGACCACCATGGTGATCTGAAGCCACATCGGCATTATGTACGAATGTAATGGTCTCACCACAACCACCAACTGCACCCAATTATTCGTTCCCTGGTGCACAAAAAGAGGCGATTTTGAGTCTTTTCGATAGGCTTGTTTGACACACACATAGTAGATTTTCGTTTGCTGGCCAGCTTGGAGTGAAAAAGTTACGTTGACCGTTGCGACTGAGCGCATACTGCCTTCCACTGGAACTATAGGCAACACTTCGGTAGACCGCAAATCTGTGCAATCAGCGCCTTTTTTTGCTTTTTTTTGGGTGAAAGAAATCGCCGTTGACGCTCCGAGGTTCACTCCATAAAGCCTCAAACGAGTCTCGGTAAAGGCGAAGATGAAGGCTCGATGGTCCATCACTTCGAAGACAGTGATCCCTTCCTTGCACATGCTCGCTTCGTTGGAGCCCAGGTTGAAGCCGTTGATTGAACTTTCAGTTGGGTTCTCAGTGTAGTTCAGAGCGTTGTCGTCGTCATTGTTGAGATTCTCATTGGAGTAATCGTTTGTAAACGTCTCAGAGTTGACAGCCTTCAAAGTGCTACTTTGCTGTAACAGTTGCAAAATAAATAATAAAAAAATAATCCACATTTTGAAATGATGTTCAACTATTCAAAAAAGAAACCACGCGTTCTACAGACATATTTGAGAAATCTCAAACCGATTATGATCAGCAATGTGATTTTCTGACATGTAAAACTAGTGTTCATTTGACGCTATTATTTTCAATTGTTGATTCAATAAGCAACATTTTGCTCTCAGCTGTAGAATACTTTATATAGAATCTATTCACAAATACCTATCACAAACCTTAATTTATTGTCAATAAATAAATTGCTGTAAACTTTAACAAGTTATTTAGACCAAGTACAACTTAATTAAAAATATAGTTTTAATTGAAGGCTAAAGAATTGTTTATTGTAATAAAGTGCTAGAAATGTTTCAAAAATATTGCTAGGGAACAGATTAAACCACAATGAAAAGTTTCTTTTTATATCGATTTGTTTTTCAGATTTTGTAACATAATCCTATAAATGTGATTAAAAAGTCGAAATTTGAAATTTTCCAAAATAATAATTTAAAATAATAATTTTAAAGCAGTCGATAGGCTAATTTCTAAGAATGAAAAGTTCTTCGATTATAAATACGGTTATACAAGAGATTTGTCAGCAATGTCTAATCAAGGGTCTACAAGTTTCAGATACTTTGGCCGCTTTCATGGTTTCATATATTTAGTTTATACTTTATGTATTTCTTAATTGTTATACAAGTTTCAATTGTGCTCTATGAAATAATTACAATTTTTACAAATATATGAATTTATTACTAAAAAATTGAATGAATTGCAATATTTATAGAAGAAATACGATATTTTTCAATGCAACACTCACCAGATAAGGGCGGTTTTGTTATTCCCTGAAAACGAGTTCAACATCGATGACAACATCACCAAGCAGCAGATGGACAAGATCATCAGTGTACCTTTACTAGAACATCTATCTTTATACGCACTCAGATCTCATTTTATTTAGCCGGAAAAAAATATGTACACATAATAATTATTCTAAAAAAAAAGTCAAACTAAAAGCGATAAAATTTGCTTAAATAGTTATTTTAAAATGATTTTTTAACCAATTTCTTAAGCTGAGCGTGAATTGCTTGACGGACAAAAGCAGTCCATCGGTGGAGACCATCCGCTTGCAGATCTTCTTCGATGAAAACTTCGTCGACTTTGGTCGGTTCAGCCGATCTAATCAATCAATCAATCACTAATAATTTGTATAGCGCCTTTACTAATCTAAATTTTAATAAATAATCTAGTGACTAAAAAAGAAATTCTTGAACTTTCTCGAAACTAAAAAAAATAATATAATATTTTAAACATTTTGTTAACATTCATCACAGAAACTTACACTAAAGTATCAAGCAAAGACATGGATTGTCGTCTGAAGAAGCTGCTTAACGAAATACTGACTTCTGAGGCGGACAACTGCAAGAGTCAGGAGTGTTTGTACTATAAGATTGCAGCGTACATCATCATCAAGTCTTCCCTCGGAGACTACAACAATGCAGCTGTAATCGCTGAAACTATTGGTGAGCGCTCTTGTTAATCGGGGGTGCTTGTAGCTTCATGAAATTTTTGGGGTGAAGTTGTTTTTCAAAGTTTTTAATTGCTAAAACTCTAAAAATCCCGTTGATGATACATTTGTTTTCCCATTTTGAACCGTTATCAGCCATGAATATCCTCAGATATCCATTTATATCCAAAAAAAATCCTAAATGCTTTATCGCCAAAAGGATGCCTGAACAGCGTGCTCCCAATCTCCGACATTGTCAACTTCACGAGTTTGAGGCGCAAGAAGAAGACAGACTTGTTGTGTGAGTTGCTGATGGTGGTGTCTGGAAGCAGGCTCTTCAGGCAGAGGAAGCGTGGAAGCGACGGAGCCGGCATTGTGGATGGTGAGTTGAGATGGCGAGTTGAGGTGGCAAAGAGTGAAATGCAATTTTGGAGTTATATTCTTTTGCGAGTTTTAAAATTATGCTCCGTGAATGCCCTATACAAGACTATTCCATGATTGAGGTTTGCTTTGAATTCAAGCTTTAAAATATATTTGTTAATTAAACTTTTTAAAACTCAAAAACCCTCTTCGCAACCAAAGTTGGCTCAGAGATGCTGGTTGAGCTTCCAGAAATATCGAAGAACATCGCCGAAGAGAACAAGAGAGTCTACAAAGAACTAGATTACCTATCCAGTTGACTTCTTTTTACTTGATAAAAAATCAACTTTTTATCGCAAATAAAACGACTTCATAATAAATTAAATAAAAAATCAATGGTTTAGAGGATTTTTATAGATAATAAAACTACTAATAACATAGTTTTTTAACGAATAAACACAAGCGGCATTTCGCTCTTTCGCCAGAATTCCTGGACTTCTACCGAGGCGTGGCGACGGAGCTGCCCTCGGAGCTGCAGGAACGCGTGAAGGAAGCGCACATCAACTCGTGCCAACGCGTGCTTTACCTCAAAATCGTCAAGGTTCATTCCATCTATATTGTCAATATAGGATAAGTTACTATATAGTCAATATAGGATAAGTTACTATATAGTCAATATAGGATAAGTTACTATATAGTCAATATAGGATAAGTTACTATATAGTCAATATAGGATAAGTTACTATATAGTCAATATAGGATAAGTTACTATATAGTCAATATAGGATAAGTTACTATATAGTCAATATAGGATAAGTTACTATATAGTCAATATAGGATAAGTTACTATATAGTCAATATAGGATAAGTTACTATATAGTCAATATAGGATAAGTTACTATATAGTCAATATAGGATAAGTTACTATATAGTCAATATAGGATAAGTTACTATATAGTCAATATAGGATAAGTTACTATATAGTCAATATAGGATAAGTTACTATATAGTCAATATAGGATAAGTTATTAATTATGGTGTTCTATTAAGAATATGTTATTGAAAAAAGACCAAGAGTGCTTCTATCTTCTGTTTTTGCACGAAGGACATAATATTCATAAAAAACGAAAAAAATGATATCTCAATTGAAGGATCTCCCATGAAGCGTACATCTGCTCGTTCCATATCTCTTTATTTTTGATGATGATGATGATGATAACCATTGCACGCAGAAACACATCGACTTAGCGATGCAAGAGGTGGACAGAATGGTGAGCAAGTTCAAACAGGAAACTGACAGTCTCGACCTCGATCTCCTCCAGAACCCCAACCTGCCTCCCAGTCAGATCTACGTGAGAGAATCGGGAAACCCCTAATGAAATGCCATTCTATGGCTTTTATTTTTTTTAAATAGGGAAAAACATGCGTAGTTTTCATGGTGGTTCAAACGCGAGAGGAATTTACTCTTTAAGCTGAATACACGAGTATCCACCAACTTTTAATTTATTTAAAAATTCATTTTCAATCAAAGCCGCAGTTCGTCAGCTTCGGCGTGGACAGGGCCAGTCTGCAGAACTACTATAACTACACCAAGGTGCTGGATCGAATTTGGAAGAGCTACAAAGCCTTTGGTGAGGTAAACACACACACACACACACACATACACACACACACACACACACACACACACACACACACACACACACACACACACACACACACACACACACACACACACACACACACACACACACTCGCAGGTGAATGAGGAATTAGTGAAGAGTGATGAATTCCGGAAGTATGTGGACATGGTCACCAATGGTCAAGTTGCGCCAGACCATAATGTCGTGGATCTCTACGAGAGTTAGTGAGTATTTATTCATGCATGCATGCATCCATTCATTCATGCATGCATCATCAACTTCGATCAATGCATGCATCGATGAATGCACACATGAATTCCTCCAGAAGGCAAGAAGAGCAAGCGTTTGAAGGCAGTTCCGAGTGACGACCTCTACATCGTGTACCCAGAGAAGACCAGCAACTTCAGCAGACTGCCCCTTCAGTACAGGGTGAGCGCCTCGTCTCCATTCATTTCATCTTTTATTTATTTTTGTTGTTGAAATGTATTTTTTTATGAAGGGTGGGACGGAAGAATAGATGGATGGGTGGATGTATAAAGGGATGAATCTATAAATGGATGGATGGATGGATGGATGGATAGATGGATGGATGTATGGATGGATGGATGAATGGATGGATGGATGGATGGATGGATGGATGGATGGATGGATGGATGGATGGATGGATGGATGGATGGATGGATGGATGGATGGATGGATGGATGGATGGATAGATGGATGGGTATTCTCACTAGGGCTTCTGTAGCTGGACCCTCGTCATTAGGGATCGAATTCTCATTCCAGGTGGTTTTGATGATGATGATGATGATGATCCTAGTTATAGAAGCTCTTTTTCATAACTCGAGTTTCAATTCCAAGAAATCATTTCGAAGAGCACGGAAAGTGTTGTTCCACACCCAGTCTGGCACCCTCTCACCCACTCGCAGGCAATCCGAACCTGGGCCTGGTGTGCTACAAGGGTCTCTGCTACGCCTTCACGTCAGAACACGCTGCCCAAGACTTCATCTCCGACCCAATGCTGTCAGTACTTTTTTTGGCGCTATCTTCAATTTTTTCCCATTTTTAATGCCGTTTTTAAATAACTAATGAGTTTTTTAATGTTTATTAATAACATGTTAGAATAAAATTGGAAACTTTAGGTACATAAGAGGAGTAGCAGGATTGGCGCGTAAGAACCCAGAGCTGATCCATCTTCTAAGGCTGTACAGAGACACTGCCTCCATCATGCCATATGCTCAGGTTTTATTAAAAACTTTTTATTATTATTATAAATCGATACAAATCAATCGAACTTTAAAGTTTGCATAATTAAATGCCAACATTCAGTTAGCAGACTACAAAAATCACTTCAAATAAAATCAAATGGTGCGCTTCAGTTGCGTGCCCGGGCGTTATTATTATTATTATTATTATTATTATTATTATGAATATTTGTATTCTTCTTATTATTATTATCGTAAGTATTTTCCCATCGGATTCACAGAAAACTGCCGATGAATTAAGCGACATCGAGAGGCCGATCTTGAAGGCGAACAGCGCCTCTCAGACCGTCACACACCCGATCGCCTCACGTATCGACCACTCTTATGAGTGGAATGAGTGGCAGCTAAGGAGGCTCGCCATTAAGCTGGTGCGTTCGTGTTGTGTTGTGTTGGGTTGTGTTGTGGAAGTGTGTGGCAGTTGGTTGAAGGGTGGGTGGTTTTGTGGTGAATATGTTTAAATTATTTTTGGTGTGTTTTTGATTGTACAGATTTAATGCAATTATATTTTTTTTACATTTAAACTCAATTAATTTCGTTTTCGTATTTAAAATATTTTTTGTGAACTTCTTAAATCTTTCACACATGCCTAAGACCAACTTGCGGACCAAGAAGACGCACTCGACCCAGACGAAGATGAGCACTCTCAGAAGGGACATCTCCACGCAAGTATACACGCACAAGTGAGTGTGTGTGTGTGTTTGTGTGTGAGTGAGTATGTTTGTGTGTGTGTGTGTGTGTGTATAAACATATAAACAAGAACAAAAAATGACAACCACACACACACAACCACATACAAACACAGGCACACATATAAACAAGCACACAAACACAGGCACACAATCACAGACACACATATAAACAAGCGCACAAACACACACACACAACCACACACAAACAAACAACCACACACAAACAGCCACACACAAACAACCACACACACACAACCACACACACAAACAAACAACCACACACAAACAGCCACACACAAACAACCACACACAAACAACCACACACAAACAACCACACATACACAACCACACACAAACACACACACACAGGCACACATACACACACACAGGCACACAGAGACGCAGACGAAGATCGACTCTTACACAAACGTGCCCAGACCACAGACCTTCCTGACAGGCCTCAGAGGCGCCAACGACAACTTCGACACGGTTGACCTCACCTTGAGAGATGATCAGGATTATGAAGAGGAGAAGGAGGAGGAGGAAGAAGAGGAGGAGGATGAGGAAACGCCTGGAGGATTCAAGTAGGTGGGAGTGGTGTTGTGAGGGTGGTGTTGTGGGGGTGGTGTTGTGGGGGTGGTGTTGTGAGGGTGGGGTTGTGAGGGTGGTGTTGTGAGGGTGGTGTTGTGAGGGTGGTGTTGTGAGGGTGGTTCTGTGAGTTTCGGTCCTTTGGGACTCTGTGCTTTCATGGTGTTTAGATAATTTATTCATTTTGTGTTTCGTGAAGCCAAATAAGAAGTTTCTACGGAGGAGACGAGGACTTTGAAGATGACGAAGAAGAAGGAGAAGAAGAGGAAGAAGAAGGGGAAGAAGACGATAATGATACGAAAGAAGGAACAGAAAGAATGCAAGGATCCTTGAGAAGCATCGATTCTCTCTCAAGTCTCGAAACAGATAACACACGATGATGGTGGTCACATGACACTGATGGTGATAATGATGTTGATGAGAATAATGATGATGAAGATGATGATTGTTAGGATGATTGAGACGACGATGGTAGTACATTTTAAGTGAATGGGATATTTTAATATGGTTTGATTTTTCAATGAAATTTTTTTCGTTTTTCAAGGTTTATTTTTATTTTGTAGCCATTCGAATAAATTTGCACGAAAATTAAATGTTTTTAATACTTTTCACTCATAACTTCAATAAAGTGTTTAAAAAAAAGAACTTTGGATTTGAATTTGAAAGATGGAAAAATACTATGATAGTTTAATATTCTATACTACGAGCATGAAAAAAATGAAATTAGTTAGCAGGTTAGTAAGGGGCGTTAAAGCACTCTTAATAAAACCTCATTAACAAATAAAACAATTTTAAAACTTAATCTCATCTAATTTAAATAAGAATAAAATAAAATTTATTGGTTTATATCTCTAAAAATTAATAATTGTGATTTTGAAATAATTATTGTCAGGCTCTAATCCACTTAAATAATAAAATTCTCGTCATGGGATTTGCATCAAAGTCTAATTTCAGAAATAATGAATGAGGAAACTCCGACTAATTGAAGCAGACTTAATGACTTCGCATTTAATTTCACAATTAACCACACGCGTTTTACTCAGAAGCATGAGGATATAGTGATTTTGATTCTTGGAGAGTTGTTCTATTAACTGAATAAATAAATACAGAAACACAAAGTGTAAACTGGAATTTATAAAATATAAGTAATATTTGCAAAAAATATATACATTTGTAATGAGCTTATACGACGATAATATTAGTGTACGATGAAGGCGTTTTAGAATGTACATTCAACGATCAAACGGCTGGCAGCACAACTTGGATACTTTGCAGGGAAAACAAGAATAAATGATTATCATCTTCATCATCATAATCTTTATAGGCATCATCAACATCATCATCTCCATGGAAACAGAAGTAACAAATGGAAAATAGCCCACTTCAGTTCTTGCTTTTTAAACATCTTCTCGCGCGTCCGAAGCTTCGTTTCGTCTGATTTTCAGATTTGCAATATGATTGTAAAAATAAAACCTCACCACAACATTCCCACCGCAACATTCCCACCGCAACATTCCCACCCTTTCCCAGCATTACCATCTCTCCAACCTTCTCCACCACTCCGCCTCTACAACAACTACCATCAGCACTGACAGCCTGTCGTCGTGGCTTTTGTGTTTTCCAGAAGGTGTTGTTGTTGTTTGCTGGATGGTGACGTCATGCTGGTGTCACTCACGTGACTGACGTCAGAATCTAGACTTTCGGCCATTTTGTCACAAATTATGTCCACCAACCTCTCCAAGACGCCCTTCACTCCAGTGTTTTCCTTCGCTGAGGTCTCGAAGAACTCCAGGCCTGAAGATGTCGAGATGGAAATGAAAATACAAGTTTAATTGATTTCATTTTTAAATTTATAAAACGTATGAGCTTATATTTTACGTCATACTCTCAAAAATGTTAAAAATATTATTTTTCTTTCATTTCAGCAAACTATTTTTCGCCGCTACGTCTGCCGCCTTGCATGACGAACCCATATGGTAGGCCAGTTGCTTGCCTCTCTCGCTCGAAACCACTCTTTCCTCCTCCATGTCACACTTGTTCCCCACCAGAACCACTTGCGCATTGTCCCATGAGTAGGTTTTGATCTGGGTGCTCCTAGAAAAGAACCAGGAAAAGTATTGTTTTGAATATTAATGAGGCTGGAAGAAAATGGTTGAACGTTTGGGTTTGTTAAAACGGGTGAGAGTTGAGGATGTTGGGATGACGTACATATTTGGTAGTCATCAAATCAATAAGTAATACCAACTAGTTACACATTACAACTTGGGTTTGAACACCTTAATTGAATTAAACAGCAAGTTATAAACCTAAATTAATTATAAATTAATAATCCTTCGCACTCACCAGTCTTGCACGGCGCTGAATGACTCTTCATTCGTGACGTCATACATGAGGATGAAACCCATGGCGCCCCGGTAGTAGGCGGTCGTGATGGTTCGGTACCTCTCTTGCCCCGCTGTGTCCTTCATTAATCAATTATTTGATTAATTAATTAACTAATCAATCAATTAAAAAGTAAATGAAATAATTTGTTCCAGAGATTTAACTAAATAACTAAATATTTCTAAATATTTAAGTTATTTCAGTTATGTTTTTCGATTAAGATTATTATTGATCAAGATCGAGATGATTTATTTTCAACAGGGATGTTTCAAATATTTTATTTTAGTCAGCTGGTCTAGTTCTTATATTGTTAATTTAACTGTGAGACGAAGAGTAAGATATTACCCAGATCTGTAGTTTTACTTTTTTGTCTTGTCTAAAGACTGTTTTAACCTGTTATTGAGGGGTAGTTATTCAATTGGCAACAAATTCAAACTTCTAGAATATGAATTTTATGTATGTAACAATGTTACATTGTAACATTTTAAAATACAGTATGCTCAATAATTTTTCAAACATATGTGCGAAAAAAAAATCACAACTAAAATATCACTATAAATCATTTTTACCCCTTGAAATAGAAATTTAAATCTCCTCTAAATGAGTAAACCAATCGTTGGAGGCCTACCTTAAAGTCGATGCCCACGGTGCTGACGAAGGCGGAGGTGAATGAGTTGTCGCAGTACCTGAAGAGAAAAGACGTTTTGCCGACGGAGCTGTTGCCGATGATGAGCAACTTGAACATGTAGTCGAAGTTCTGATCGGGCGTCTCTCGGGCCTTGCTCGGTGGAGTTTGCGGCGAGGATGAATAGTTGTTCATGGTGGAGGTGTTTTGTGTGGTGAGTGGATATTTAGGTTGGTTTTGCTGTAATGGAAGTTTTTACTGAAGTTAATTTTGAATAAAGAGATAGAAGCTGTATTATTTGATGTTGTGTTAGCTAGTTGTTTAAGCTACAATTGAAACTATTTCTAGGGTTAAGAGAAGTCAAGTGACAAAACATTAAGCAGCTTGGTTGATTTATTAAACAGACAGTTATCAACGCCAACGGCAATGTAATCTTTCCTTTTTGAAATTGAACCATATGTTTCAAACCGCTCTTTTGTGCACCCACTTGCACACCTACCACGTCCTCCACCGTACACACGCTTCCAAGTCTTTCCATATACTTTTCCATGTCATACAACACATGTGTCGATATGTATATATCCTATAGAAATGTGTATGTTTTTGTGGGTGGGTTTTTACATTTGAATGAGTTTGTATATGTGTTGTATATTTGTATACACACACACACACACACACATACACACACACACATACACACACACACACAAACACATACACACACACAAACACACACATTATAGAAATAAAAATAGATGTGTTCTTTTCATTTTGACGTGTCATTACATTTGACATTTAATTCAATTTTTCAGTTTTTTGCTTTTTCAGAGAAAAAGGTAAAAAAGATTTTAAAAAGATTTCTTCTTCTTCAAATGACTTGGAGTCAATGAAAAATAACAATTGTCTATTCCTCATTGATACTGAATTATTAATTTAAATTCTATTAAAAAAAAAAAATTTCTTCAAAAACTTAAAATATTCCATATTTTTATTTAGGAAAGTTGTTTTGTTGAACTGTTAGAAATTTTCTTTAATGTGTTCTGCTTTTAAAACAAATCGAATTAAAGAATTCAACGTTCTAAGAAACTTTCATGACTCAATCTTTCACGAATAAAAATCGACTTTGAAACTAATATATATATTAACAATAGCGACTAACAAAATGTCCAATAAATAAAAATAGGAAAATTTGTTTTTATATAAAAATTTTTATACTTTTTATTTTCAAAATTCTAGCTTTAATTTAATTGTTATTGATTATGAAGAAACAAATGATGAACACTATAAAGTTGTGAAAATGATCAGTCATCCTGGTGGTTTAGGAGTGGAAGTTAACAAACTGCTTTCAAATCATGAATAATTACAAATTAATGCTTGATTTATACTGATAAGCCTCTGCCAAAACGTGTTATCTGTTCTTTTTCTTCCAAACTTTTATAGATGATTCCTGGAACGAATACGTTTATTAAAGAAATGCTATAAAAATGTAGCAACAATATTTCACAATTATTTGATTATAAATTATAACACAATTTCAAAAATATTTTTAATACAATCATTTTTTATATGATTCAATCCGTCAAAATATCTGAAAAAATACAGTTAAATAAATGTTAATAATGAAAAATAAGGCGGGTCAAACATTAGCTAGCAATACAATGAAATGGTCTTTGAGAAAGAATTAAAAAGAATTGCTTGTTCATGATCAGAGTATTCAGTAGCTATTGTCAATGAAATAACATAAAAAAGTGAGTTATAACCTATAGGTGTGCTGGTGTGCTTGTTCCCACACACACTAATTTACATGATTTTAAACAATAGAATCGAAAATTCCTTAGTTTCATTAGTTGAATTCGTAATACTGTTTCTCTCACGTTAAGAAGCAAATTCAATCGCTTTAAGAGCCTTCCATTAGTCTCAAATCGCCCACCTTTTGCTTCCACGCTCTCAAACTTAGAAATATCATTTTCTCAATTCTCTATGCTAATCAACCAAGACGCCCAATGAATCTGCAAATAAACGAACTCAAAGTTTGAAAGTTCAATGGGAAGAATTTTTATGAATTTCAATTTTGTACGAGAAAAAAACTTAATTGAAAAATACTTTTCTTTTATGGTATTGTTTTATTATTTTTATTGTTATTACTATTATTTTTACAACTTTTTTCTGAAGGACAAAGATGAAATATGGAGGTGTTTTGTTGTCTTTTATGTACTTTTTAAAGCAAATTCCAAAAGCATTTCCTGATGATTTATATGAAAATTTAATTTCTCACATTCCCTCTTTTCCATTGTCTCAACTCTTTCAAAATCACTTCCATCAAATTCTAAACCACAAACTGTGGCGCCACTACCAAGCAAAAGAAATCAATTGGACGACTAAGGCATTCGAACTAGACGACGGCCTTAAGTTTGAATTCAATGTTGTCGGAGATGAGGTTCGGGAATTCGTTGCTGAAGTCCTTGGTGCCTAAGGATGCCTTTCTCCGATGACCTCTCACGCCAGAGTAGCCCGTCTTGGAGGGGGAGGTGCTCTTGCGCGATGGCAGGGAGTTGCTGTTGGTGTTGTTGTTGGGGTAGTTGCTGTTGGTGTTGTTGTTGGGGTAGTTGTTGTTGGTGTTGTTGTTGGGGTAGTTGCTGCTGGTGTTGTTGTTGGGGTAGTTGTTGCTGGTGTTGTTGAGGTAGTCGTTGTTAGTAATGTTGAGGAAGTTGTTAAAAGTTGTAGATGAACTGTCGTTGGTTTTTTGCGATGACGAGTTGATGAAAGTTGAAGAAGTTTGTTGATTGTTGCTGGTTGTTGGAGAAGGAAGGCTGCAAGAGTTTTGAGAAGTGTTGATGGATATGTTGGACTCAGAGCTGGATTTCAATGAATAATGACGGTGCTGTGATGTTGGGTGGATGGGAGGAAGAGAGAAGGAACTTTGTGGTGATGCAGGGTTGGATTTGGGGGGTCGTTGTTGAGGTGGTCTGCTTGTTGAGTTGTTAACTTTGCAAATCGGTGGAAGATGTTGTTTCATTCTTTGAACGTCATTGTGGTGGTGTTTCGTGTTTCGACTACAATTTAAAACCGTTTTTTCTACTTTATTCACATCTTCATCACCCTTCGAATAATCATGCTGATGAGAATCAAGAGAAGAATGATAAAAAGGCTGATGATGGTTAATTGTAGGCAGGCCAAGGTTGCAACTCATAACAACTTTAGACTCCGATGCGTCATCATCTATATTAAAATTATTTTTGGGAAACGTATTAACTCTGCTCTTGCTTATGCTATTTCTTTTATCAATTTCTTTATTTTCTTCGTATTTGTCGCTGTAATAACCTTGTTTATTTTCATTTAAATAACTGGAATTTTGGTGATTATCCATATCACCCTTATCACCTCTTACATTGAAAACACTCCCTTCCCCTCCACACCAGTCTTTGCGGTTAAACGCTTCGAGAGACTTTTCAACACGAGCACAACCATCTCTAGAAAGATCCTTGCTATCACCCTTCTCGTCAGGTTGATTCGTGTCGTTCTTTATAAGGCACTGAGGTTTATGGCTTCTGAGATTTGTTCTCGAGTGTTTTTCAAGGGTACTCAAGTCGAAACTAACCCTTTTTATCCCTTGTCGATGCCCCGATGGAACTTGGGGTAGCGAGAAAGATCGGAAATGAACGAGAGGAAGTGTTGTGGTTGCTGATGATGATGATGATGATGATGATGGTGGTGGTGGTGGTGGTAAGGATGATGATGATGATGGTGATGATGATGGTGATGATGATGGTGATGATGATGGTGATGATGATGATGAAGGTGATGAAAAAGAAGATGACAATGACGTCTGTGCGAGTTTAAATGATGATTGTGGTAATGCGGCAGGTGCGACAGAAGTCGAAGATGCGTGTGAAGCTCTTAATAATCTTGGCGCTTCCCTCACAGATCGAGTCTTAGCACACGCATCGTATAAACCATGTGATACTCCACTCTTGTCCGTGAATCGGAAAGAATACTTTCCTGCATTTCTTGCCTTTCCACTTGATACCTCTACAGTAGTATCAGAAGTCTTCGCAGTTAAGCTCTTACTTTCAGTTGAAAGCGTGGTAAGCGCAGGAGCTGCTTTAAAGGCATCTGAGTCATCGTTTGAGTGGCTGAGTGCTTGGGAAAAAGATGGGCTGTATATCGGATGGGGAAGTGGGGAGGCAAGTTTGCTTGTAAATGGAGCTTTGGTGGGAGATTTTGAGGATGATGATGATTGTGGTGGTAATGATGATTGTGATGATGATGATGATGATTGTGGTGGTAATGATGATTGTGATGATGATGATGATGATGATAATGAAGGCTGTTGTGATGATGATGATGATGAAGATGCTAATGATGGAGAGGATTTAGAAGCGGATATGCAAGTGTTGGAGGTGGTTGAACTGCTTTCGCCAGAAGTTAAAATAGTTTCAGTATAGGTATAATTGGAAGTTGTGTTGTTATTTTGGTTTGCTACTGAGCTGTTAGTGTTTTGTTGAAGATTTTTGTTGAAATTTTGATTCTTTTGATTTTCGAGGTCAGCATGAAAGTTGTTGTTGTTGGTGGTTGTGTTGTTGTTGGTTGTGTTGTTGTTATTGTTAGTTGTGGTGTTGTTGTAGATGACGTTATTCCCGAAGTTGCCACTGAAGGCAACATTGTTGTTTGCAACATATTCAACGCCATCGTTGTTGTTGAAGTTCTTGATGTAAAGTTTATTGGGCTGTAAACTGCAAGTTTTTAAGGCCATTTCCCTCGTCGCTGATAAACCTCAAGACTATAAAAGACTCACGAGATAATTTACAAACTTCCTAAAGGCACCGAAAAAGCTATAAACTGAAAGCTCGAGATTAAAATCTAATTATGTACAAGACTTTCAACTGAAGGATTTTCTTGAAAATATCTTTGGCAATTACGTGTCGATTATAGCATGCTATTTGAGCCAATTATATTATGGGCTATCTCTATAACAAGTCAATCAATCAATCTATAACAAGAATCGAGATAATTGTCTATTTGGGTTGATGTATTCGGAGAATCCAAAAATATATTTTCTGACGTTGCTAAAGACTCTTTCAACTTTTCGTAGCTCTGTTGTACCCTTTTATACATGAAGTGTCAACCTTTGCAGCTGAACAGATGACAAATATCAGAAACTGAAATAACGAAGGAAACAAGAAGTTCTTCAAGCGTGTTTATGCATATGTTGAAAGCTCTCAAATGTCAAGTCAATAACTTTATTTCTGTTATTCGAACTATTTTTCTTTAAATTCAAGTTACAGAATGTTTACGCCCCAGATTTAAAGCCTATATAGTTAGCTAGTTGAGCTAATTTTGAAATTGAATCTGGGAATTTCAACAATTTCAAAGATAAAGTTCACTCGGCTTCTTTTAAAGCCCGTTCAGTATACACACACATTCATAACTTGATATATATATATATATATATATATATATATATATATTGCCTTCAAACTAACGTACACATGTGTTTGACTGAGTGTCTAAACGTTTGTCTTGGGCTAAAGAAGTGCCTATTTATTTCATGTTTGAGTGAATATATTTTTATTTAAAAAACGGTTAACGTCTAGTGGTAGAACTACATGTAGTTACCAAACTATATGGAAATGAGTGAGATTTTATCTAAAAAAACCTTTAAAAATTGATTGGTTTTTTATTTACTTTTCAACCATCATTTTTTTCTTTCCACAAATTATCATGTTATCATGTGAAGAAATCCAATTATGGACCTATCGAAAACCTATGACGATTCTTTAAAAACAACTTATATAGTTAATAAAAATGTTGAAATAATAATATACCAACCAACTGCAGTTCCTTCTTCATTTGTCTTTATGATCTGCTTTCGCGGTTCATTTCGTAAGTATTTTTTAATTAAACTTTTAATCTTTCAGTAAACGCAAAAATACATTTTTTCATAAACAATGCTTGTTAAATTTAATAAAACTTATGGTTTCTTTTACAAATAGATATATTTTCCTTTACTCGATCTTTTTTCATTTTCCTTCATTCCATTTTTCCATGATGGTGGAACTAGGATAAAGATCAGTAACAAGCGTGAGTTAGTTTCAGCTGCGCTGAGACCAGTGCAAACTTTGCGGCAGTTCCAACAACTTATCTTTCCTTATAATTTTAAACCGTTAAACTTATTGCAACTTTTATTCCAACAATTTACAGCAGCATTTTACTGCAAAACACTAATCTTACATGCAAATAGCTAACTATAAAGTTCATGAATTGTAAAACTATTATATGTATTTTTGAAATAGAACATTTTTTGAAAATTTGAATTCAATTATAAGTTATTACCTTCCTTCGGTTATCAAGTCGAGTGTTTGCAAATGTTCATTTTAATTAGTTCTTGAGACTTTCAAATCATTATTTATATAAAAAAAACAATAAAATTCTAGAAAATCTTATATATTAGGCTAAAAAATGAAAAAGTTTTTCCTAATAATATTTTTATTAATTATTTTAATTATATATAGAAAGTATATGTAGGGCTCAAAAAGGAGAAAAAACAATTAAAATGAATTATAATGAAATGTAATTCGTACTCCCGAATCCTACTGGATTAAAATTATAAAGTAAAAAATGAAATACAAACTTTTGTTTTCCGAGTGCTTACTCATTAAAAAAAACCTATATTAAATATATTTTTAAAAATAACCAAATAAAGTTCATTAGATGAGAAACAATATTTTTTTGATTGTAAAACCATACTTTCAGAAAATAATGTAAAGAATTTGTTAATGACATTGCATGGAGTTATTATGGAATTGTTAATACTGTTACTGATAGTGTTTGTAATAGCTATATTCAGTGCACATTTTCATCTAAATATATATTTACTATTGTCCATTCATAATTAAATTATTTATTTTAAGTTTTTTCAGTTTTTTTACATATTCTTATTCAAAAGTATTTTTTCATTCTTATCAAATGTGTCTTTGTTATGCAATGACGTCGTGTGGAGCTCACTAAAACTATTTATTTTTATTTTATTTCCGATATTTGTTTGTATTATCATTATTCTCACTGCATTACTTGCATATTCATATATTATTTGCATACTAGTCCATTATCATCAAAAATTACATACTTTCTTCATTATTTTTATTCTATTTTTATTCAGTGCAATTCTGTTGCATCGTTAAGCTGTAACGCTTCGGATCTAGAGATTCTATAGTTTCGGCGTGACGTAAATGCCTTCCAATAAATACCTGTTGCCCATTCACAAATTCCTCTGGCTAGTAAATAATGTTAACTTCTGAATAGCCCGTTTGTTTATAGAGCGAAATGTCATTTTTATTTTGAAGTTATTCTATTTATTTTATTCATATTAAGTAACTTTTAATTTTTTTAAATTTTCAGACACGTTTTATTGTATGATGAAATTTGTTAAATTAATAATGTCTAATAAGGAATTTCAAAAACTCAATTAAAGTATGCGAATTCTTAAAGTTTTTTGGGATTTTTTTAGAAATATATTTTAGTTTTTGAAACGATTTCTTGTATTAATTATATTATTATGTATTATTAAAATATTTTTTTGAACAATTAATTTTAACAAGTACATTTTTAAAAAGTTAAAACTAATTAAAAAATTATTTTTAGGTTAATAAAATATTTTTTTATGAGTTTTAAAAGATTTTTATTATAAATAAATAATTAAATTTTCAACATGTTTTTTTCCATTCACTAGAGAAGTAAAACTATAATTTTATATTTAATGTCTTATTAAAATATTCCAATTTAAAAAAATTCACTTTTTTATTTAAAAGTTGTAAGACAAAGTTTAAAAAATTTGGAAGAAGGATTTTTTTTAAACCAAATTTAATCGACATATTCAAACGAAAAAGATATTGTAAATAGATACTATTGAAATAAGAAATTCATGGAATTATGAAATCTATTTTTCACATTTTATTGGATGGAAAAACATAGAACAAAATCAGAGACAATGGATGAAGTTTTATCAAAGCTTTGGCAGTTACTTTGGGAAATATCTTTTTTAAATGCAAAAATCAAATTTTGTAAACAAGTTATATTAAATTTACTTTCATTAATGATATAAAAAGTATTTTGAAAATTTTTTGTAAATCTTCTGAAAATCTAAAAAAATAAGTATCTTAAATAGGAAAAACCTGACATTAAAATCCAATCTTCACATGATCTTAAATTCCTGAATAATCGACAAAAAAACTTGAAAAAGACTTTATGGCTGCTCAATAGATCTCCACTGGAACTGCCTCTTCTCGCCACTGGAACAGGCAAAGATGGAATAAAGGACTTATGTAGGCGAAGTGAAAGACATCATCGAAGTCAGAAGGTCGTTGTCCTGTTTGAGGGTGGAATGTTTTTATTGGCAGTGATGCTGCGGCAGTGGTGTGTTTTAGAATGAGTGTTTTGTAGCTCGTTAGGCTTTACAGATCGTTAATTATGTCCCTCGTTGTATTGTATTGAAAAGTATTCATGAAGATTCCATCGCACTTCTATAGGGAGGTAAGTTTTAACGATTTGAGTTGATATAATCATGATGGCAGTTACTAAAGAATTATTATAATTCGATAGAGGGCGTAATGGGTAAAAGCTAAAGCTAGTTGGAATTTTTCGTAGACTTAATATTTAAATATGACCTGACCTTGAATAAATAATTTTTATTTAAAGTTTTACTTTCTAAAGTTTTAAATTTAGGTACTTAAAAACAAGAATATTGAATTTCTAGAACAATTCATTTACCGTCCAAAAACTTTAAAACATATTTGCTTTTTTTTACATTCTAAACTTTTAAAGATGAATTAAAAATGTATTATAAGTACAATAAAATACGATCTGATACAATAACTTCAATCACTAACTAGCAAGTAAAATAAAATAAAAAGAAAAAATAAAAAGTAAATTAGATAAATTGACAAAAAAGATCAATTGACGGACATCGCGTGAGAAAAACTCTGAGTTGCCTGCTCATGATAGTTTTAGAACTTTTTTTATATAATGCGAAAAAAATAATTTTATTAAAATAGGAATGAATTTTTTATTAGATGTTATTAGATACATGAAATTTCTTTTTTGAGCAATATGTTTTTGATACTTTAATGAATTTTTTGTCTGTTTAAAGCATTTTAATGAAAAAATACGTCGTTTTAAGAAACGTTACTCAAATTGTTAAAAAGTTTTTCAAATTAAAAATTGAATTATGGCAAAAAAATAGCGAAACAAAGAAATGTTTGTATTAAAAAAGCCTTATGCTTACCTTTCCAGTGAAAACCAAAATAAATGTATATAATTAAAATAAGAATTAATTCCAAGAAAATACCAAAATCATTTATATTCTGTTCTTTTAATGAGCGTGTTTATCTCAAAGTGTTCTCCTTACAACGCAAATGGCTAATGCAGCATCGACAATTAAAAACAAATAAACTTTTCACCATTGCACCATTAATTTTAAATGCTTTTTCGCCTTTCTATTATGCATGCGTTACTTTTATGAGTCTTCTCCATGGACTTCTTAATATAGACCTATATTAAGAAGTCCATGGTTTTCTCATGTGTTAATGAATTTTATTTTTAAAGTATTAATAATAAATAATCATTTATTCTATTATTCTTTTTCTACCTACAAACTTCCTTGTTCAGTCTTTTTTACATGACCCAGTCTCTTTTCCACCCCAGCATTCTATTTCATTTTTTTCATATTTCATTTCTCATTCTTTACCCCACCCTCTCTCATTCCACCCCACCCTCACTCACTCCACCCCTCCTTCTCTCACTTCACCCCACCCTCACTCCACCCCACCCCCACCCTCTCTCACTCCACTTCTCCACTCCTCTTCACTCCACCCCTCCACTCCTCTTCACCCCATCCTCACTCCACCCCACCTCCACCCTCTCTCACTCCACTCCACCCTCTCTCACTCCACCCTTCCACTCCTTTTCACCTGCAGACCACTGTAGAGGAAATGGTCGAGTGTGATGACGTCATTGTCGCTAGAAGCTCCCAGTCTCTGAAGACGATTAAAACTTAATTTAAAAGAGAACTATAAAGTAATGCAAGTGTAATTTTTAAAATTAAATTTAATAAATAGTTCACATTCTTTTTGTGTTTTCTGTTTTATGAATAATTCAGCTGAGTTGAGGTTCAAAAACATTAGCTTTTAATCTTTAAAAAAATCTTTTTGTAGGCTTTTTGAAATTAAATAAACTCGAAACTCAAAAATAACTTTAAAAAATAGGCTAGTTAAAAGTGAATTAAGTAGAAAATTAAAATGAATCCGCGTGGAACTCTCAAGGATTGATGGATGTTTTTGAAGCCATGGTGCTTTCGCGTTTCATGCTTCGATTAGTCCAGTTTCTAAACATTTCAAAACACAAATGTACAAAAAACAGTCACGAAGTACATCTAAGAATAAATATTCACCAAAAATGATGGACTCAAGGACAGAGGTGTGCAAAATATATTAACGGTTATAAATACGTCTCCCTGGAAACCTCTGTACTACTTTTGCATGACCAGAATAATCCTTCCTCCGTTGACAAAACCGACATCTTTATATGATCTTTATATGATCAATGGAAAGTTGAATATGAAAATTTGGAAAATATTTTGATAAAAGCCTAAATGGAAAAATTGAAAATATAAATGAGTTCACTTTTTTTAGCTATCACTTAGGTTTAACTTTTTTGAAAACAAAAACTAAAATAATTTGTCTTAAGGTGTTAAATAAACAAAACTATCCACGCTTAAATTACATATAAACCCTTTTTTTGTAAAAAATCGTAAAAGAACTTTAAAAATATTATTAAATAGATAGAAATTCGAGGTGGATAAGCCTAAAAGATTGGGAATTGTGTTTGCAAAAGATCCAGTCCAGTGCTATTATCGCCCTTATCGTACCAAATATGTGCAGATAATTACGTTGAGCATCATGGTGATGATAATGATGTAGAGAATGATGGTGGTGGAATGATAGTGAAATGATGGTGTTAAGATGATGATGGAATGATGATGGGTTAATGGTGATGAGATGAGGGTAGAACAATAGAGCTGAAAGTTGAAACCTTGATGATGAAGAAGGTAACACTGATGACATCATTGATGAGGGTTTGAAAAGTAAGTCATGAAACTTCCATTAAAAGCTCACTGCGCTAAGTTCTCAGCAGTTCCCACCCAACTGACTGTCACTAATTCGTTGCAACATTAGATGAAAAATAGACTCTATCATTCACGCTTCTAGCCAGAATTTTTCTCCATTTATTTTAATATTTGACCTAATGTTCAACTTGCTAAAAGTTATTTTAAATAATTACAATAAAACAATTTAGGTATCTGAATGGTCACATTAATATTAACTTTGTTACCGAAGCATTCAAATGACATAATTGATCTGACACTAGTTTTCTTTACCTAAATATCTTTTTCAAATCTTTACTGTGGTTTTTTGCATCAACTTCTTTTCTAAAAAATTCTCCAAAAAATTTTTGTTTAAACAAAGTTATTTTTAAAGAGTTTTTCAACTTTAATCTTTTTGAATACCACTTCCTTTTCAGTTTGACTAATTGCTTTTAGGTTTTTGACGAACTTAGAAATACTATCATCAATTTCTCATTGCCTCAAAAAACACACGCAAAAAAATAGGTTTAAAAATGTAAAATGCGTCTCAATTATTAATCAGCAACACGCTGCAAAAGTTATTATCCAAATGTCTATGTATTCCTTAATCCACTCTTGCATCCACTCACTCAATTTCTACAACATACTTTCAACTATTTTTCCATACAGTCTTTCCATCATTCTTTCATCTCCCACACGCTCTTCCTTCCATACACCACTCATCCATTTCCCACCATTAATTTCCCAGCACACCCAAGTTTTCCCAAGCCCCCACTTGGAACACAGTGGAGACTTGCATCCTGGCTTCGTCTTCTCTGAAGGACCTTCCTGACAACTGATGCACCGCCTGTACCACATGGGATACGTGAGCACGTGTCACCTGGATGGATGCATGGATAGATAGTTGGGTAGATACATGGATGGATGTATGGATGGATGCATGGATGGATGCATGGATGGATGCATGGATGGATGCATGGATGGATGCATGGATGGATGCATGGATGGATGCATGGATGGATGCATGGATGGATACATGGATGGATGCATGGATGGATACATGGATGGATGCATGGATGGATGCATGGATGGATGCATGGATGGATGCATGGATGGATGCATGGATGGATGCATGAATGGATGCATGGATGGATGCATGGATGGATGCATAGATGGATGCATGAATGGATGCATGGATGGATGCATGGATGGATGCATGGATGGATGCATGGATGGATGCATGGCTGGATGCATGGATGGATGCATGGATGGATGCATGGATAGATGCATGGATGGATGCATGGATGGATGCATGGATGGATGCATGGATGGATGCACGGATGGATGGATGCATGGATGGATGTATTGATGGATGCATGAATGGATGCATGGATGGATGCATGGATGGATACATGGATGGATGCATGGATGGATGCATGGATGGATGCATGAATGGATGTATGGATGGATGCATGGATGGATGCATGGATGGATGCATGGATGGATGCATGGATGGATGCATGGATGGATGCATGGATGGATGCATGGATGGATGCATGGATGGATGCATGGATGGATGCATGGATGGATGCATGGATGGATGCATGGATGGATGGATGCATGGATGGATGTATTGATGGATGCATGGATGGATGCATGGATGGATGCATGGATGGATACATGGATGCATGGATGGATGCATGAATGGATGTATGGATGGATGCATGGATGGATGCATGGATGGATGGATGCATGGATGGATGTATTGATGGATGCATGGATGGATGCATGGATGGATACATGGATGGATAGTTGGATTCATGCATAGATGCATGAATGAAAGAATAATAAGGAAAACGAATTCAATAGGAATGCAAATGCATTAGAGTTTCCAGCACCACACCCACTAACCTCTCCCCTGCTTTCGATGTCGTACATTTTGAAGAGCCAGTCGAGCTTCTCGCTGTCAGTGCCTTTGGTTATGTCGGAAAGGCAACGAAATATCTGCTGAAGAAGGAAAGAGCCAATTTAACTGTTCAACCTTCAAAGTTTTATTTTTATTTAAAGGTTTGAAAAATTTGTCTTAGAAACTTGAAGCAATATACTACGACGAAATTAAATTCAATTGAAAGGCTGAAATGGATATGTGAGTGCATCGATGTTGAATCTTTATGATTATTCTAAGCACGGAGTTTAACTGATGTCTTTTTTTGAAAAGTCTTAAAACCGCTTTGAAACTGCCTCCCAAGGAACGAAAACTTTTCAACCAAGTGCACTTGTTGTTGTTGTGGATGGCATTGTTGTTGGCGTTGGTAGGATTTTGTTGTTGTTGCGTTGGATGAATGTGCTAACGGTTTGATTTAATTTTTGTATAGTAGTTGAGTCTATTTCTAGTTATCTTTTAGTGTTCTGACCAGTTTAGAAAAGCACTCAATAAATCTAACAATTTTTACTTTTTTGCCTCGAATTTGGCGCCTTTTTAAAACTGTTTGTAACAAGTACAGATGAGGGGTGTACTGATCACCGTTGCAAAAGTTCAATGCCATAGTGCAATTGAGTATATTCCGTTTAAACTAATAAATTTTTATGATTAGACGAGAGCTATTCTATTTGCCTTAGAGGCTCGAGAGTTTATTATGCCCTAGTCGACTAAGAAAAACGCTTCAATAAACTTTTCTCAACTTTTGGTTTAAATATTTTATATTTTCAAAATTTTATAATACCTTTCAGTAGTTTTTCATCAAAAATGAATGCAGATTTATTCAAGGCTCGCTTGCCTGAGTGATTATTTATTTGAATTTTTCTAAGCCCTGGCAGCAATATTACGCTATATAAATGCAAAATTCTCGGGCTTATAAAATAAAATCGTTATAAATCCTGAATATATTAATGCTCTTTACTGCAGCATCAAGAAGGTGAGTGTTTGAGGCAAACAAGCTCGCTGGTGGAGTGACACAGATAAAGGATGTTTCTGAGTTAACGTTGGACAGGTGGATGGAGATAAAGCTGGAAATAATGACACAGGTAGTTTCATTTAAAATACTTTCACTGTAATTTATTGTCATTCAGAAGCTTTAGATGTTGATTTAAAAAAAAGTTTAAATTGAAAAAGTTTTTAAGAAATGAATTTAAGATTATTCAACAAAGACTTTTAAATCTAGTGGGAGCCTTTTACGTGCCACAGATGCCTTCTGCTCTGAAGTATCTCCCGAGAGAAGTTTATTTTTGAATTGAGAGACGCTGTGGATGATAAAGTTTGAGTCAACGGTGGAAATGACGATATTATTGATGATAATATAAATGAAACTCAGAATTTGTATTTATGTTTATCTCAGTCTTAATATAAATTGGATAAAAACATTTTATTTAAAAAAAAAATTGTATTTCGTTACCTTTTAAAACCCCCTCACATGTTTAATTAATACTTTTTTCATCGATTTACTTTTCAAAGCGGTTTAATGTGACAACATTATTACAATGGCATGCGACGGCTGCTGACATTTCATCTGCCCTTTGGTAAACTCTTTTGTTTCAGCACAATATTCAGCTTTACTATGGCGTGGTTTTCAGGCTAAGAAGGAATTTTGTGAATTTTAAACTTGGTTTTTTAAGGATTTTTATATATTTCAACTTTTTTTAAAAATATTTAATTAAGGAATGAATTTGTGTTGTAAGTTCGTCGTAGTTTTGTTCAACATAAAAAAATAATAATATTTTCACAGAAATATACAAAGATAAAAAGAAATAACTAATTCTGAAATGCAGAAAATTACCTTAATTAAATACTAAAGACGAAATTATAGCAAGCATTTTATAATTAAGTTGAAATGTAAGAACTTTTTATAATTTTATATTCTAAAAAATATTTTAAAACTTTTTTTTCAAAAAATGTTTTTCTGAATAATGTTTAAGAAATTTATGATTTTCTTTGTCAAAGAAAGGAAACGAGTTTACTTAAAGCCAGGAATAAACTAATGAAGTAAAACTTTCCATGAAAAAAGAACTGAAAAAAACAACAATTAAAAATATTTTTTTAGATTAAAGAAATAAAGTATAAAAATAAATAAACAAAATAAATATATATAAAAACTTCGAAAAAGCATTTTCTTTAAATAATAAACTAACTTCAAAGGTGACCAAGCCGTTCTTTTGGTCGTCCAGCATGTTGAAGACGATTCCGACAAAAAGGCTCGAGTCTGGACAGATGAGAAGGTGAAAAATGATACATCATTTTGGTGACACTGAAGATTAATGATGATGACATTGTTCGGAGCATGAATGATTACGATGCTGAGATTGTAACATCTCAAAAATGTGAAATACCTTGCTTTTCTATTTATATATATATAAATTCGGATTTAAATCAATAATTGTTGTTTAAATCTCTTGTGAACCACCGATGAATCATTATAGGTCTTGATTTACACTTTCAACTTTTTGATTTCCGCACACAGGTGGTTTTGCGCTAGCTTCTTTCAAGGAATGCTACGTTTTATCAATACGTTGTGTTGTTTCATTAATGGCAGGACGTCCTTTGCATTCGATTTTGTTATTTGCTTCTTATTACCTTACGCTTGCCGCTTTACCTTTGTTTTCTGAATTTATTTCATTTGTAAATCGTTTCCCTTTGTTAGATATAAGAAAAACATTTTTAAAACTAAATATTACAAATAACAATATTTAACGGAGTATTGAGGCTGATAATAGCATCAATAAAAGGCTTGTACTGCAAGTTGTATTCATGCAACGGCGCAGGCAAAGCGCTTTCGAGTGGATAATTGAATTCGCTGTGAAATTCAAATTTGTTGCGTCGGAAATAAAAAGAGGCGTGCATAAAAAATTTCTTAATTTTCTGTTGTGTTTCAAAGTTTAGTCGGCAATACATGGGGATGCACGGATTCCTTGGAATAATCTCATTTAATTTCAAAGCTTTAGACTCTAATTTAAATTCTAAAATAGGCAAAAAACGTGACTGACACGTGGTAATTTGAAAGAAGGATTATGAATAAAGCATCTACTGCCATAAACTTCAATAGAAACAAAGTCTATCTTATCTCCGGTGTTATAAAACTCCCTTTTATGCTGGTCTCTCGAGAAAAGCATGTTTTGCTGTTGTTTTTTTATCAGCACACGTTTTGTAATTTATATTTTATATAAAAATTAACGAAATTATTTTTCGTTTTATGAGTCTTTCAAGCAGAATATAATTTATCGATTGCTTTTTGTCCGTTACAAAATAATATGTGAACTTTGAATAATAAGTCAGTTAGGTGCCAGGGAGGAATAAAATTCACTCAACAATTAAATTATGTTTATTCGGTTAAAACCATTTAAAAAGTTTTTCACAATTGTTTTCAATATTTTTGTAAAAGTTAATGAACCTAATTCAAAACACACTTCAAACCACATTGTAACATGGCCTGCGTCTGTCAGGCTGTGAACGATATAGACCACCCAAAAAAATACCCACGGTTACCACGAAAAAAATTCTACATGCATACATAATATATCGGATGTCGTACAATATGTTTATTTGGAAGATAGATCGCATTACCATCAAACCAAATAATTGTTTTTCCATACTTTTTTGTGATTTTGATTTTAAATTTAAAAGTTTATTTTTGTCATATTTTCATTTTTAAAACAAATTTTATTAATGAGCTAACAAACTTGAGTAATTTTCCATAAAATTCGGCTCACTACAACAAGACATTAATATTTAATTTTACAGCTTACTTACTGCCCTCTTCCTCCACAACTCATCACTGTACGTCACACCCTCACTCTTTACTGCTTCACCCACAACAACACCATCTTGCAAATACAGCCTTTATGTCTTTCTTCATGAAAGCAATCCATTGTAACATTATACATTTCTTCAAAAGAAAAAATGTTTTATTGTTTCTATTTGTCTGCAGCCACTCTAGCCAAACACTCAACATTTTTGCTTCTTGTTTGTGACTTTTATAAAAACCTCTTTGTTAAGTAACTCTTATTATTCGGTATTTTAGTATTTATTCGGTATTTATTTGTTTTATTGTGATTATAAGCAAATTTTTTTCCTCAAAATTTATGTTTTTCGTTTTTTAAAAATACTTTATGTTATCAATATTTGAATAAATGACTTCAAAAATGGATGAAGTTATACCATTGCACGATAACTAACAGTTAATGCAATTGAGATCATCTCGCGATGATCATTTTAGAATTTTATTCATAAAAAAATAATCTTTTTATACACAATGTTAAAAAACTATTAATTTTCAAATAAATTCTTATTCTGCTAATAAATAGAAAATTGAAAGCTTTAATAATTTTTATAACTTGCATTCATGCTCTCTCCCTCGTAACTCACTCCCAGCATAAATACATCATACGAAACAATCAAGACAGTAGTTTCTATTATATTGTAGTAATATTCTTGCCATACAAATATTTAAGATTTGAAAACATAAGATAATGTTTCCTATATGCGTTTCTACAGCAGGTTAGTGGGATTAAAAACGGCGCCAGATTGTTACTCACTGCTGTTACAAGGTGCTCGATTGAGCCTATGAAACCTTAGTTTCGAAAGTCTCAGTGGTTTTCATCGATCTTTTCTCTTTTTTATAATCCTCATTACTTCCCTCCTTCAGTCAATTTTTGAGTTTGCCTCGCATTTTGAATTTACAACGTAATAAAAAGTTTTTATCATTTTAATTCGACTTGTTGTTCACTATAAAAAAATATTGTTTAAATATTAGATTATTTTTTTTCATCAAATTTTATTTGTAAAAGTAATTCTGTAAAGAATACCGCCAAAAGGGAAGATGAGGCTGTAGATTTTTCTGAGGATCGGCTCAGTCAGGTATCCAGTGGGACAGTACTGGTTGAAAGAGAAATACGGATTTTAATTTAAAACAAAATTTCAAATAAATTAACTAGTGATGATCATATATTTTTTATAAAATGTATATTTTTTATTTCGATGAAACTCTTGTTATTTCCTTCAAGTCTCAAACTAATGCGCAATTCAATTACATCCAAACCACACCCACCCACCAAACCACCCACCCACCCAACCACCCACCAAACCACCCACCCATTCACCCACAAACCACACCCACCCACCCACAAACCACACCCACCCATTTAACCACAAACCACACCCACCCACCCACAAACCACACCCACCCAACCACCCACCCACCCACAAACCACACCTGCTTAAAACCTCTGTACAGGCTCCTGATCTGATTTTTGCTGAACTTGGTGGCTTCTGAGAGAGTGTCGAGGTTTGGGATCATGGGTCTCTGGTAGACGAGACTGTCATCCAGGTCTTTGCTGGCTGCGGGGAAAAGAAAGGAAGAAATTTAATTTTTTAAAGTGAAATAAGTGGAAACGATTGGTTGAGTACTTCCTTGATAGGGTGGAAATGCAAGAAAGCTCTGGTTTGGTTTTATATTTAACGATGGTCATTACGCAGGAAAAGAGGGTTTTTTATTGGGTCACAAATCAATTAAGACTAATTTGCATGTTTATCTAGTGACATGAATTACTTTCCTTCACTTTTCATTTGGATTCATAAATTAATATTACATAATGCTAGGTTATGTGAAGAAAGGTTTTATCGTGATGGTAAGGTTGTTTGCCTTTCTCGGGAGAGTCATCCCTTCCCATCAAAGCAGGTGAGTGTTTAAGTTCAACTTGAAAAAGCATGAAAAGAATATATTTATATAAAAAGTCAACAGTTCCCTCAGGATCGATTTTTTCATCCATTATGATTACTTAGAGCTAATTAGAAAAGCTCATCATTTCACTAAAATATACAAAATACTTAAAGTTTCCCAGATCATTTTCACATAATCATTGCTCAAAAAATATTTTTAAAATAATATTTTCCAAATAAAACGCCGACCCTTTGTAAAGTTACTCTAGCTGTTCTATTATATAAGATAGATTAATGAAACAAATTTCCGTTTTAAACTCAAATCGTAAACTCAATTTTTGTAATTAAAAACGTGGCACTTTTGGATACGGCGCAGGGAGGGGTGATAAAACTCGGCGATGCTTCTTTGCGGCGGCATTATCAGCATTAAAACTCTATTCATAGCACTTTTTGGTTAAGCCTCATTTTAGTATTCGAAAATGAAGATTAAAAAGTTATAATGGTATAAATCAGGATACTACTAGAAAACACAAAAACATTATTATAACATTTTTGAAATATATTAAAATGAATTTGAGAAAAGTTGATTTAACTCATTTTGAGAGGAGAAGCTTTTTTCCCATCTGGGGGGCAGTTGGTTGATCTAGCTGCGTACATCTTGTTTGGTTTTTGGGTTTTTTGATATTGGTTTTTTTTTGTTAATGAAGTTTTGTTTTGTATTGTTAGAGTTAATTTTGTTGTTGTTGATGTGGCTGTTTTAGCTGAAATGTTAATATTTTGAAACCTTGTTGCAAATTATTATACTTTTGTTTAACTGTTTTCGTTTATGCTGTCACATTTTTTTGGGTATTTTGAAACTTTTTAACGTAATAAAAAAGTAACTTTCATGTTTAATAAAATCGATTTTTTAATTTCCAGAAACTCCTTTTGCAGATGATCCAACTTTCAAAGAAGTTCAATCATATAAACACCAATTTCTTTTTTTAGTTTTATTATTTTCTATTTCACTGGCTTTCCAGACAATTTTATATATTACATTTTCATATTGTTTTGTAAACAGAACTTTGCTAATTTCTAAATTTGATTGAAATTTGTATGATATTTTTAACAAACTAAAAAATTGTATTAACAATTAATATTATACAACAGAGTTTTTTACTACAACTTCTTAAAGCTAAAACTATTAATTTTTTTTCTCACAAGATTTAGAACAGAGCTATAATTTTTTTAATAATTAAAAATGCATCCACCCCCTCAGAACTCACTCAAATATTGAACATCACCTTCTCTACGTCTTTATATACTTTATGTTTTGTGCATGTGTCGTCGTTTCAATGCGTGAGACGGTTTTTTTAATGTAATGTGTGTGTACTTATGTAGTTTTTGAAATTAAAATTATTATGTCGAGGTTTGATTAACTTCTATATAAAAATAATAAATAGAAAAAAATCATTAACATTCTTAAAAAGTTCTTTAATTTTGTTAGTTGGCAGATTATGCAAACTAACTTATTTTTGTGGGTTGACTTTTTAAAATCAAATTTAAAGAATTTCTGCTATGTTTACTAGTTTTATATAAATATTGATCAAACTAGAATGTCCTAGTTTGAATTTAACTTTTTTTAATTTCTAGTTATATACATATTATACAAACCAAAGAATTACTAATGATTTTTTTTATTTTTTATTTAAACAATTTATCCAACTCTGGCACGCGAAGTTCAACTCCAGAGAATTTTTTTTCAAGTTATATTCATATATCTAATGTGCATGGTGGTTTATGTACTGCTTAAATCAAGCTGAGGTTGATTGTGTTTAGGAAAAAAAACCATCCATCAAAACGGAAAATTGATTAAGTTTGAGATGATGATGTTGATGATAACGACACGATGATAATTATAGTGTTAATGGTAATAACGTGATGATTATGATGCTGATGGTGATGCTGAAAATGAACTTCACCATGATCAAGTTAAACGATTTGTTTTTTTGCATCTCTATTCTTTTTCTTTCATTGGTGATACTCAAAAAAAATTTGATTGGTGTAATATTTTCTCATTCAGAATTTTCTCTTTTTTTTCGCACATTTTTACTTTGCAGCGATGGTGCTGGCGAGAATTGAGTTAGCGGCGGAGACAGTAGTGATGGTAACGACGGCTGAGATAGGATGACGCTATTTTATTTTTAGAAATTAAAAAAAGAAAAAAATTCTAATTACATTTAGTTGGAAAAAAAGAAAAAAAACCATCAATTTCGACACCTGCTTTTCTGTTTTGTTTTTTTAGCAAATTTTCAAAGTATACAGAAAAGGTGTCATTCAGAAATGGTTTTGAAATTTGAAAATAGCACTTTTGAAGTCGTTCATAACCCTGCAGCAGAATGTGATGTTGAGAGTCTTGAAGCTTTTGAGAAAAAAAACGGTAAAAAAAAGCGACGAAATGGCTGAAAATAAAAAATGAGATCTTAAAATATTTTTGAACCATCTTCATTTAATGTAATTTTCCGAAAAGTTTGAAGCTTGAAAAATGTAGTTTTCTAAATTGAAAGTAATTATTTCTGGAAATGAAAAAACAGAAAAAAACTTTTCTTGTCTCGTCAGTGCTGACGTGTATAATAAGTTCATTATTTACACTCTGTGACGTTCAAGTGGTAATTGTTGAAAATACCGAAAATTGAAATGTGAAATTCAGTTTATAAGATTTTGAATAGATTCTCAAAATAAAAAAATAGAATAAATAACTTTTTTCAATTTTCAGCAGTAGCAAAACTTAAACATAAAGGTCATTGAAAATCAATCAAATGCCAGAAACCATTTTGCTAATCGATTCCTAGAGTAACATGCGATAGACACATTTCGATCACATGTATCTGGACATTTATCTGAGAAAAAATACATTCATCTTCAAAAGACCACGTATGACTTTAAAAAAGTATTTAATCTTAGAGAATATTCTATGTTTGAGCATGCGTCAATTTTATTGATTGTTCGTAGTTGATGGAGGATGGTCTGATGCAGGATAGGAGAGTGGCCAAATTTGTAGTCTCTTTTAGATCTCCATATGATTAGGTTGTTTAATGACCTATTTTTAAGAAAAAATAAAACAATAAATAAAAAAAGCATACAACCAAAAATACAGAAAATATAAAAAGTGTCAAGAAATCTCTAGGGAAGGGCTGCAGAAGTGATTCAATTCAATACTCTATCTGTAATCGGTAGAAACGACAATAAAATATAAAAACGATACGAAAAAACTTCATAAAAAAACTATTTTCCTAAGTTGAACATAATAGTTTTTTTATTTAAAACTAAATAGAAAAAATTCATAGTATTTTTTTTATAAAATAAAAAAAGTAGTTTCTAAAATGTACTGAAACTAATAGACTCGTTCCAAACCTCAGATGAACACTGAGTTTATTCAATTATGCCTAAAAAAGTCTCTAAATTCTTTTCTGAATAAATCTTCCGACCAAAGCTAAACTAAGTCTCTAGCGAATAGAAAAAGATAGCGAAGAATGAATTGTGTCTCTTTTTGTACATAATCGTTGCATTCTTGAAGAAATATATTTTTTAAAGCAAAATAACAATTAATAAATTATATTTTTTCATTTCAAACTCAAATATAATTTTTTAATGAAATTTTAATTCATTATAAACATGGTTTTGTGCACTAGAACTATTTTTATCATTTAAAGATTTCGATTTGATATATAAATCCAACAAAAGTCTATGAAAATAAATATTAAAAAATATTTAAATGATTTTGAAAACGCAATGTAATTCTATATTTCCCCCAAAGTTATCTTCTTGTTCAGTAAATAGAGCTTTTAAATCTTAGTTTTTAGAGAATTTTTTCCCATCTTTTGGGTTCGATGAAATAAATAAAAAATAGTTTTTATTTATGTTTTATATTGTTTCTTATTATTTCAAAATAATACATATTTTCCTAAATTAAATAAAAATACTGACATTGCCTACTGGTCCACTATTTCAAGATAAAACTATTCAAACACTCTAGAATCGCCTCCTTTCAGAACTCTCTAACGCAATAACCTCCTATTAATAGTCACTTTATAAAATGAAAACCAATTAAATAATAGAGTAATTACAAGGCATGGGAACTTCACGAATGACTTGCTTCTTTCGATCTAATGCCAAAGCAAAGAGCGTTCGCAGCCAGGTCTCCACAGCAGTGTTTCATTCGCTTACCGCTGTCTTGCTTTCTTAAGCCGATTATTGGAATCATAATTGCATTAAAAACACATAAATGTATTAAGAAAGAGTAATAATTTTGTATTAAAAATTATTCAAAGCAATTTAAAGAAATTATAAATTTTTTAAGTTTAGTTTTTTTAAATCGCTTTATGTTTATAAATGATCACAAATCAGTTAAAATTTTTATATTTAAAAATTTAAATACAAAATTTTTAAAAAAATTATTTTTAAAATAAACATTTTTTTACTGTTTAAACCGTTTATATCTCATTTTTCTTTTTAGTTTTTAATAAGTGTTTTTTTACATTAAACCGTTTGAGTGTAAAAAAAATCGTAAGAATATTTTCAAAAGGCTTAAAGGCCGACTCTAAACGTTATTTCACACTAATTTGTTTGTAAAAAAAACAAGTCAATTTTTGTTTTAACGACTTTATTCAATGAATCATCTATTAGGGTGTTTATTGATTGCGACGACGATAGCGTGTGACTTTTGCGAGCTTATACGCCAGACTAACCGCTCGTTACTGTCACTGAACCTCATAAGCTTTTAATCTTTATTTTTAAAAGGTTATGTTTTTAAATATATTTATTTTTCAAGTAAGTTATTAGTAAAAAAAACTTTGTTTAAATTGCTTAATAAACAAAACGACATCAATATGTTGAAATTGTGTATAAACTTGATAAGAAAACTGAAATTATTCCCATTTTAAAAATTATTTCATAATTTAATTAATTTTTTTATTATTAAATAATAATATTTATTTTGACCCATGAAGAAATCACCATATAAAAAGCTATTAAAAACACTTAATTTGATTACATAATAATACACAAAAACGAGATTTCCACTGAATAGAGAGATTGCAAGGCAATAAAAGACCTATTGAACGTCGTCATTGACAATGTCATTGACTGTCATAAAGTCGACATTTTCACGTTGGGATTCCCAGCAGCATGATATGCGAGGCGTACCAAAGTGAGAGTTCCCTTTTTATTGAAAGCATGTAAATTAAGATTAATAAAAGTTGCATTTTTTATTACTTATAACCAAAATAGGTTTTCCTTGTGGGAACTTGAGTCAACTGGTTTTGAATTGACTTATTATTATTCTTATATTTTCATCATATAAGAAACATATAATCATCATCATCATCACCATCGTCTTTCTCATTCGCATCATCAGCATCTACTTTTCAGCACCTAAGGATTAATAGCTGCATCTCGTGACAACTCTTTGTCGCTTACAGATCTGTCTCTCCTCGTTTCGGCGACAACTGAAATCATTCTATTGTCTTGACTTGAGAGCCCTCTATAACCTTACAATTAATCTCTGACAATGTTCGATCCGAACTCTTTTTCACAACTTTCTTCCATTTTTTTTGCATTCATAAATTCTTTCCAGAGCGATTCTCGCAGAGTACATTGTTCTTTTCACGAATTTGTAAGAGTGACATTATTAGTATCAACAGTTTGAATACTTTTATTAATACAATTACACGAAGATGCAGGGAAGCTACAACCATAAATCCCATTGTGTGCTTTCTCACTTTTTAACGTATTTTTTACACCAAAAATTATAACAAATAAAGTAGTTTCTTGTTTGTGTGTAAATGGAGATAGACGCAAAGATAACAGCTCCGGTTACACACCATTTCACAGCGAGCCAGCATTGTTCGGAGTTTCCACTGGCGTGACTTGCCTAACCACCACATTCTTTTGTTTCCACAGTCACTTGTTGTTTACCGTATTGGTCTTTCAAGAAATGAAAAAATATCAAGAATGCGGTTTGTATATTTGTTTAGAAGTGTCTTTGTTATCTTACAATTCGTAGTATATTTCATAAAAAAGTTAATTTATCACAAAAATATTTGTATCATTTTTTTAATAGTTTTATAAATATATTTTAATATAATATATTATTCAGAAAAAGTAAAAACAATACTACATGAAGGGATTTTATTGGTAAGAAATCTGTTTTTCTAATCAAATTGTTTTTTAGGAAGCGTCTAAGAGGTGTTATTAAAAAAATACAATCGAACAGTTTTTGAAATTATTTATTTTGAAAATTGGAAAAAGAAGAAGGGAGGAAGGGAAAATGGGGCTTGGCTAAAATATTGGGAAAAATCTTTATCTTATTTTATATTTTTTACAAAACTATTTTGTTTAACATAATAACAAAGAAAATAGGTACGTCCATTTATAAAAGATGAACTTTTTGCAAATATCCATAATTCACTGATAATTAAAATTCGAAAAGGGACCTGAACTCAAGGTATTTACAAAACGAGTCAGACGATGAAGCCATTTTACTCTTCATGGTTCCGTGACTAGAATTTACATGAATCCAATTTTTACCAATATTTATAATACAAAATGGAAAGAAAAAGTTCAGCATTATACTCAATTTGTTTCCTAATTAACTTGATTTCATTTGAGCGACTCATTTTACCTTCAAATACATTTTATAATTAAATTTCAATGCTGTTTTGGAGATGATTTTGAAACCACTATGAATGAAGCTGTTATGTAGTTACTGAAAACTGTTACTACTGTTAGTTAAAGGGTTGTTGTTGCTGAGAGTGTTGTTGGAGATGTGATTCTGTAGCATTGCAAGCTGTTGCACTGGTGGGAAATGCTGGAAAGATCTCGGAGTAGATTGTGGAAGGAAGTTTGAAAGAAAAAGAGATTGTCTTAAAAAGGGGTTTGAGCTGCTGTGGGAAAAGTTGTTGAAGCTGGTGATGTCGATGTTGTCGTTGTTGGGTTTATCACTGTTGTTGTGAACGTGTTTGTTGGAAATGTTGTTGCTGTTGTTGTGTTTGTTGTTGTTGTTTAAGAATGGTCTGAATGTAGTGACTTTAGTTTCGGCTTGTAAAGAGGGGTGTGTGTAGTTGTTGGTAGTTACAGGAGTAACTGAACCGTTGCTGTTGTTGTTACGGATTAGTTGTTTCCAGAAAAACTGCTTTTCGTTGAAGCTAGGAAACGAGTATAAAGGATTGTTAAGTTGTAGTTGGACCTGATCTTTGAAATAGAGTTGATTCAGTTTATGTTGTTGCATTTGCTGTTGAAACTCTTGTTGTTTCAGTTGATGTTCTTGATGTAGTCTTTGCTGATTCAATATACTCTGTTGCAGATGCGGTTCTAAGGCAGGCTTTTTAGGTTTCGGCTCGTAAGTAGCTGGATTCCAAACCGCTTTAGTTGATGTAGTTGTTTTAGTGGACGTTGTTGTGGTTGTAGAAGTTGTTGTAGAAGAATAAGATGGGCTGGGAATATCACGATTTACAAAGTCATTTCCTGAAGGTATTCTAGAATGCCGTGATGTTTCTGAAGTTGACTTGGAAGGACTGGCGTACTTATAAGTTTGTGCTGAAGGTGACGTGGGAAGAGAAGTTGATGGAAAGGATTGATGGGACGATGAAGCATCAAGGGGTTGAACGAATTTTGCCGGAGTTTCAACCTTGACTTGATTTTTCTTTACTAGAAGATTTTCTACAGACGATTCGAATTGGAAATGATTTTGGTTGCTGGTTGTTGGTGGAGAAGTTGAAAAGCACGCGTTAGAGGTTGGTGAATAGGCACTTGTAGAAGAATTCTTTTTAAATAAATTTTTATCAATTGTAGTTGATAGAGCTAATGAAAGGGGTGTAAGTGACTCATGGGTTGTTGTTGGAGATAGAGAAGGTGGAGATGATTTAAAGGTAGTTTTGGATGCTGCATCAGTTTGGAACGACTCTGATCTGATTTGTTTTTCATTTTTTATAACACACTTTTCAATTTTAAAATAATCTTCATTGATGCTTTTTTTGCTGTTTCTTTTTTTTTCTTCCAAAGATCTGGCACTCTGACACTCTTCTAGATCATTGTCTATTCTCAGCGTCTTTTGGAGATCGCTGCATCCCACACCCCTAATTTCAGAAAATTTATTTTCACTTTTATTTGACGTGACTTCGTTTTTATAAGCAGCGTATAATTCTTGCTTCAACTTCTCAGGAGAGATTGTGTTCAGAGAGTTACCTGAAGTTTTGATAAATAATTTATTAAGAGAAATATATTTATATATATTTTTTAATTAAATAAATCTAAATTTTTATTGAAGCAACTACAACATAGCTATTCTTACAAGCACCACGTCTCACCATATATTCCGTGCAGAGTGGTGCTGAGGAGGGAGTTGAAGAGGGGATGGTTGGATGAGTTGATGACGTCGTAACTTGGTCTGATTTGACCACTTGTCACTTGCTTCCTCCACCGAGCTCGTCTGTTACTGAACCACACCTGTGTTGGTGAAAGAAAAAAGATTAGTTGAAGATTGGTCAACAGTTGTGTGGTTGTTTGAGAAAGTTTGAAGCTAAAAAGGTAGGTTTTTTTTTATTTAAGTTTTTATAAGCTTTTAGATGTAAAAATATTTTAACTTTTCTACCTGAATTCTTGCTTCAGTGAAACCAGTTTTGTTGGCAAGGTCTTCTCTGGTGTACACGTCTGGGTAGTGAGTACGGTCGAAAGACCTTTCAAGCAATTCCAGCTGCTCCGAAGTGAAAGTCGTTCTGTTGCGACGTTGCTTGCGATTCAGTTTGAGTTCTTGACTCGTGAGTCTTGAGTCGTCTTCCAACTCATCCTCCTTGTCGTCGTCGTCGTCAAGTGTCAAAGGGTCTGTTAGAGAAGCAATATGGAGTTTTTGTGGTTATATTCTCAAAAATTAATTATTTATTATCAACTTTTTAGTTTCCACGTTTATTGTTGATTAAGTTTTAATTAATCTATTTATTTATAAATTCTGAACAATAGAACACAAAATGTGACACCTATTTCCTCCGAAGTCTCGGACATGCTTGAGTTATTGAGGCCTTCATCTGCCATTTTCAAAGATGGCGACCAGCTTTCGGCGGACAAATCATGTGCATTGTGTTTTATGTGTTTGTCGCTACTCAACCAGTTGATAATCTTATCGTTGTTGTTGTTGTTGTTGCTGTTGTTGCTGTTGCTCGTGCTGTTTTTTGGCTGGTTGGCTGATCTGTTATTTTAGTATAAAAACATTTAAATCACAAAAAACATCTAGCTACTAATATTTTTCATTTACATTTGTAATTAATAAATCTTCAAAAAAATTTCGTAGCATCCAATCGAAGCGCACTTGTTTCCTGAAGCCGCGCCTCCGATGGATCCCGGCTTGATCGAGCCGGTTTCCTGGTAGCGTTGCAGAATCTTCGAGACGCAGCCGTGACTCACCCGAAGACTTCGGCTGATGACGCAAGGTCTGACGCCCTGCGAGGCCATTTCGATGATCTTCATCCGAACGTGGTTCGGCAAAGGTCGTCCATTGATGAAGACACCGCCTAGTTGGTTCACTCTGCCCTGGCCTGAGAAGAGGGGTTGGAGGAAGGATGTTGATGGATGGAAATTGACGGGAATTGGAATGATTGAGCAGAAGAGAACGGGTTAATGATGAGTGAAGGTAGTTGTTTTTGTGAAGATGGGTGCAAGAAAGGTGGGTGCGAAATCGTGGTGAAAGTGTTAGGCCCGGTTAAAAGATTATTTGAAGTAGCACATATCTTAAAAACGTAAAACGTAAAGTTTTCCATAACCGGTATTAGAGAAAAATGTGATTCTTTTTTGTTTATAGTTTTAGTTCACGGGGCTCAAGTTTCTCTTGTTGTTACCCACCTCTTCCCTAATAAACGCAGGCGTCTAAGGTGTGTGGGAATCAAACCACGTCTTACTGCTATAAGCCGTGAGTCGTTAAGCAGTTGGCCACCCGTTCACCCACATGTTATCGATTGCACGATATAGTCTCAGGCTATCGACTCGCATGCTTCAATATGAATAAAAAAATGAAAAGATTAACCATTTTTTTCAATCTTTGGACATTATAAGTTCAAGACAGCTTTATTTTTTATTAAAATAATTGTTTTTTAAGGTCTTCAATACGGACATGAGTATTAAAACTGTCTATATAAAAACTCGAATGCCTAAAGCGGTCAAAAATTTTTTTGAAATAATACTTCTCTTTTCGGATATCTGAGAAACAAGTTGTTGAAATGCTTGGTATTTTACGGCAATCAATCGATCATATATCACAAGTACTGAACTCTCTAATTCTTAATCCTTCCTAATAACAAAAATAATAAGAAAAATAATATAAAAATTATTTTAGCTTCTCTTCGGTTGATTATTTCAAAGATTTGAAGATAAATTTATATTGTTTGTTTAATAAATTAATTTTGTTTTCATAAAATTTTTATACAGTATGGTGAAAGAAAATATTACATAGCCATCAATAATTAAAAAACTTCTTCAAAGATCTTCACAAATTTTTTACTTGTATAATACGCAGTGATTTAAACCCCAGTCATTAAATCAATAATTTAATTTAAAATCATCTTAAAACTATTGTCTCATATATTCATTGACTTATAGAATATATAACTTTTACACCGTGGTCTATATTAAAACATGTCACTTTATTTTAGTTAACAACTTTAGAGAATTTTTACAAAGCGTAGTAAATAATGTGTATAGAATCTTGTCTTTTTTTTTAAAGACAAACTGTGAAAACAATTTGAAAATCAGTTTACATTTTCCGAAGCTATAAACAAATATATCGTTTTAATATGGACCACGAAGTATATTATATACAACTATACAAACTTACTTGTATAATATAACTAAGTAAACCCCTATTTAAACTTCTTAGCATTGCTATATGAATTAATAATTGCAATTCAAGTTAGTAAATCAGTCTGTGTCTCCCGCAGGGCTGCTCGAGGTTCCTGGAGCGAGAGGGCCTCCATATCTTGCAGAAGTGTCAGTCCATTGATTAAATGCATTAATTCTTCCTCCTAGCCCACTTAAAATCTCTACAACTTCAAATTAGTGTGGCGCCAAGCTACAAGTTGCGTGATCCAGTGAAACCCCGCTCGAAAGTTTAGGGAATTTTTTCGAAGGGCTGTCTGAATTTTTGTTTAAATGTCAATTGGTCTTCGAATGAATTAATTTTTATTTGACAGGTGAAAATGGAGGAGTATTTGTGTATTTTTAAATTTCACAAAAAAATATAATTGCCGTTTGAAAAAGGCTCATTGTGCGTGACTACAGTATTGTGGTAAAAATAAATAAATCGAGTATTGAGATAGAATAATCATCAACCATTAATGTTTAAAACGAATAATGTACCTAAAAATTTATTTTGCTATTTTTAAATAAATAAATATAAACTATCTAAAAATATAGCTTAAAAAATTCACTACAAACCCTACAATCCTTTCAGTCAAAATTAAGTATTCACATTTTATTTTTAAAATTCGATATTATTTTATTATGCTTTTATTGGAAAAATGTTAAATTGATATTTATTTCAATTTATGAATATTTCAGCTGCTTCAAATGATAATTCAAATATCATAGGTGCAAGCTCCGGCTGTGTCGAATAAAGGGACTTAGAACATTTAATCGAAGTCTTTTGTTTCTCAAGCGGCTATTTCGATTTATACGGTTGCATTACCATAAAATTCGAAGCTGGATTAACTAATGAATGCCTTCAATTATTACTATTTTTGGAATTATCTAAACTAATTGACTAATTTATCAATTGATGAATGAGTTTGAACTATTTAAGAACATATAATTAAAAACTTTTCGTTTTTGAATAACTTATAAATTGTAGGAGATACATTTCTCATATTGAAAACGTGATCCGAACTGAATAAACGTTTTTTAAATGAATGTGGTATAAAGATGATAAATTAAAATATTAGCATTACAGATTTAATGGTATTTTCAATTTGCTCCAGTCTGCTTTTATGGTCTCATTGCTTTTATGCCTTTTAAAATAGCGTATACTTAGAATACTTCATTCTACAAAATCAATATTAATAATAAGCTATATTTGAACTTTCATTTATGGATTTTTATCATTTTTCCAATATATATTTAAATTTAAGCTTGGCTTAAAAGCAATTAGAGCAGAAGAAACTTTTGGTCATTACTGGCTTAAGGAAGAATGCATTTCATTTCTATCCTTTTATACAAGCATCTAACCCACAGAATGGGGTTTAAGTTGTCAGATGGGCATAGCCATATAATCGCTTCTTAAAAGGATCGGCTCGACATTGTTTTCTTAGACTAATTTCAAGTTAAACTATTCTTATTTTATTATAACAAGTTTTTTAATTGAGCTGCTGCTGCTTTGGCTCTTGAAGTTTCATTAATGAAAATTATATTTGTATAAAAATAAGCCTAAAATTGTTCTAGGCCGCATAACAAACTTTCAATAAAAATTCTCTTAAAAAATTATATAAAAATTAATTAAATCATTTTATTACATAAAAATACTTTAAAAATTATTCTATCAAGCAAACAGAGTCTTAGTAGTAGGAATGATTCGTTAAGGACACTCACCATCGACGGAGGGGTGGGACATCATCGGGAAGATGCCGTTGAAGCCGAAGAAGCGAGCTTGGTACATGGTCGTGAAGAAGAAAAAGAAGACGGAGATTCTGGGGGAGATGAGTTTGGTTTTTGTATCGCACTGAAAAGCTTTCAAGTTGATTTGACTTGTAGAAGTTATGAGCTGGAAAAAAGGTTCTGGGAATGTAGGGAAGATGAAGTGTTGATGATGAGATGATGATGTTTTTTGAAGTGGCAAGTGGTTCTGTGTTTGGGAGTTAATCCGGTGTCAAGGATGGAGTCATGCTGGTGTTGTGCCGGAATAGATGATGAAGAATGAGGATGTTGATGGAAGCTATGGAGATATTCTGATACAATTTTTTAGGCTGATTTTCCACTGAATCTTGTTTGAGATTATTCACCAAATGAAGGATGATGCTCGGAAGCTGATGATAATGCAAATGATTCGCTTGGTCGTCAGCAGCTGATGTTTACGCAAATCTTCTGTTTTCTCGCTAACGTTTGTTTGTAAGAGCAAGTTGTTTTTCGCTTCATTAGTTATGGTTAATAGTCATCGATTTTTCAGATCCTTTTAACGAGAAAGAGCATTCCATAAGATGCAATAATGCATTTGTTTTTCAGGACTATTCTTTAAAAATTCCGATTGAAAAATGTTTTATATTCGAGATATCGATCTGCAAGCTCAATTACTTTCAAGCGAATCACTTTCAAAATCTTGTTCAAGTTGATAGTGCAAAAGCGTTAATTACGAGTCAATTAATCAGTTCTGAAAGATCGAGTTGCGATAAGAAAGCCACGCTTAAAAGAGCAACTAATGCAATTATAAGGAAACTCGAGACAAGCGATCGACGACTCAGCGAATGGGTTGGCTTGGCTTCTTGAGCAGCCAATGGCAGGCTAGGAAACCTCTGCTGCAGCGATGGTGATTGGTTGAAGGCAATTTGAGTGTTTGACTTGTGAAAGATTCGCTCCTAATTGATTCGCTTGCGTGTTTGAGGCATTTAACAACCTCGAGTTACTTTTATTTACTCTTTTTTCATACATTTTTCCCATTTTTAATAAATTTTTTTCCCATTATCTTCTAAATTATCTTTATTTTTATTTTCATGTTTTATTATTTTATCATACATTTCTTTTTAACTCAACTATATTCCTATACTTTAAATTCTACTAATATTTATCAAAAACAATATCTTTTCACAAAACCAATGATTTCTCACTAAGCCAATCGACACAATATGATCCTTCATTTACCATTCCGACAGCCTTTATTGATAAATTATGCTGTTGTTCTTCTTGCATTTCACAGAAAAGTATTAACACTTAATCCTCAACAACACCTCCGCCATAATCCGCACCATCTCCATCAACAGTATTAGCTTCAATCACACTTGCCGCTACCACATTCTCTATGCCTTCTTCTATTCGTAAAATATTTTATTAAACCTATTTAATAATTTTTTTTTTTTTAAATCTGGTTTTTATGAAATATTTTAAAAATTCCTTTTGAACGCAGCTTTTGATCAGCAATTAGGACCAACAGTGAATGGCACTGATGTCGTTTAATGTGAAGTTTCCCCAAAGAACAAACCATTGGAAACGATTGCTTCGTGTGGAAAAATGATTTTCTGTATGAAGATATAATGAAACTTGTGAAGATGAAGTCGGAAAGTCGAGAGGCAAGTATTCAAACGTGCGCCCACATCAGCAAGATCATCAAACATGCCACAGTGTTAATCAGGTTTTAAAAATAAATCCAAATTACATTTAGAAAATAAATGGCACAGTGTAATTTAGAATTTTAAAATAAATCAAAATCTAATTTAATAAACTAAATCATTGAAAGTTTTTGTCTAATAAGACAATTCGTTGTAACAAATTGTTATCATGACCTATTGCATAAGGGGTTTCTTTGAGTTCAAATGACTAATTGGATAATTTGGTAATTAATATGCTAATGATGTGGATGTTTCAATGTGGAGGGCTGCACTTCGAATAATAACTCTAACACTTGCTTGGAGAATTTGCAGCTACATTAAAGGAGGGAATCTAACATTGAATATAGTGGGATCTAAAAATTAATAAAATAATAATATTTTGAAGAAACATTTCAAAATATGAGAAATTAATATAAAAATAAAAAACTATAAAATAAATAAATAAATAATAAATTTAAAAACAGTAATTTTTATCCGCAAAACAAAAAGAATCCAAAATATTAAATAACAATCCGCATGAACAAAAGACTCTCGATGTACAACAGTGGAGTAATCAAGGTAACAATAACACCTCGTTGCGTCATCCTACATCATCATCATCACAATTATCATCATCATCATCATCATCATCTGAGCACTCGCCATGCCGCGAAAGCCTTGGAAGGGATCAGCTTTCAATAAAATCTAGGCACTTTGCCTGCATCGACGCAGATGCCCTGTAAGGACATGTCGTTGTTTGGAGGGAAGTGTGTGTGTGTGTTTGTTTGTGTGTGTGTGTGTGTGTGTGTGTGTGTGAGTGTGTGTGTGTGTGTGTGTGCGTGTGTGTGTGCGTGTGTGTGTGTGTGTGTGTGTGTGTGTGTGTGTGTGTGTGTGTGTGTGTGTGTGTGTGTGTGTGTGTGTGGGTGTGTGTGTGTGTGTGTGTGTGTATGTTAGTGTGTCCAAATGACACATTAAATAGATGGGTCTACAATTCTAAGAAAAGTGGAAAGAGCAAAAGGCAGTGGATGTGTTGGCGTGTGCTCCAGAAGAGACAATTAAGAAACGAAAACTCCACGGAAGTTTCAGAGAAGCGTGACGCTGTGATAATTGCGAAGGGACCATAAAACTCGAAAGGACGACGATGAATCGCAAGTGAGAAGAGGAGAAGGAGGAGCGAGGTCGGAGCATGACGGCTGACGCAAGTTGAAGAAGCTGCCAGAATGCACGCCGCTGCTGCTGTGATACCCCGCACTGCGGACATCTGCCCTGGTGAATGGTGGTGGTGGTGGTGGTGGTGGTGGTGGGTTCTTGAGGGTAAATAGAGCGAGGTGAATTGAACAAAGGAGAATGGAGTATAATTATTGCTCTGTTTGGATTAAGTGATGTTCAAGAGGTGGGGTAATGGGTAGAAGCTCGAGGGGTGCTTTGCGCTCAGAGAATGGTAGATTTTGAATAATTTTTAGAATGAAAAGTATCGTGCAAGAAATAACTTTAAAAAGGATTAATTGAAAAATACATAAACTAGTAAACATCTGTTCTTGAAACGTTTTTGAAAAAATAATGTTTACAAAATTTAATTACTTTGTTAAAAATATAGTGTTGGCATTATTTGGTTGAACGGGTGGCTGGTTGTGCATCTATTCACGGTTTGACCAACGGTTAATCTTCTAGGTCCGAGTAGCCATAGACAAAAATTTCAGTCCAAGTGGCCTGAAAGCCGTTACGGGTTATACGCCACTACAATAACACTCGTTATTGTTGTTCTTATTATTCTTCATTTGATTGAATTAACAATAAAAACTCGCGATTAACAACTAATCCAGTAGATGAACGCTCCGAATGCCTTTTAGTGCAAATCAAATTAGTGTTGATGATAACGATTTCCCTGGTGCGTAGCAGCAGTGATTTGGATTGAGTAGATAATTAAGGCATACCAATTCGATGGAACAATCGTCGAAGTTCAAGCAAAAGCGACAATGCCTTTATAGGTTCCTTGTAAATAGCAATTATAGAATCATTAACTAAAATTGAGTGGGGGGGGGATAATAGAGTTACAATAGTTTGACCGATTTGCCAACTATAAACTTTAAAATAAATCAGCTATTTAAAAAATTTATATTACAAATATTCATAAACGTTAGATTGAAAAATAAACTCAAAATAAACGGTTCTGAAAACAAATCAGTACTTATAAAACATAGATTAAGAACAACAACAACAACAAATTGCTCACAAATCGACAACAATTATATTATTAATCTTTTTCAAATTGATGATGATTATAGCATAAGGTTGGCGACGTGTATGCTCGGTGGGACGATTCACGCACTGGCACTAGAACATCACCCTTCAAAGACCATCGAACCAAATCCCCAAAGGTCCCCATGGAATCGTTAGTCCTAATCCTCAAGAGTTGCGAGAAAACCTGTGGTTCCGTGTTTTTCGGTGGTCTTTTGGTCATTTGCCTATTTTTGTTTTTATCTTCAATTGGTAGGTGGACGAGACATTTATTAGTCTTTTTTATATTTGTTTGGTCGGAATGGAACTGGAATTAGCATTGAAGTTGTGAGGATCTCTGGAAAGTGATAGTCGTTATAGTGACGTGGTTATTGGTAGTTGTAGAAGTAGTACTAGTAATAGAATAATATTAGTATTTTTAGTAGTTGTAGCTGCGGTCATGCTAGTAGTTGTAGCTGTGGTCATGATAGTTAATGTAGCTGTGGTCATGATAGTAGTTGAAACTGTAGAAGAGAGAGTGGTAGTGGTAGTTGCCACTCACAGAATCTCTCAAGTGCTAACTTGAACGAGTTGTTTTTGTTCTCGCAAGCGAAAAGTTCGGATCTATGAAGAAAAGGCTAATTGTTTAAACGCTATGCGTGCTTGTATGTGTGTGTTTGTTTGGCTGAATGGGATTTTGTTGTTTTATAGTTTTTATGTGATTTTTTATGTCTGTTTGTGTGTTTTTGTGTGTTTATATTTTTAGTTTGTTTTTTTTATATATTTTGTTTTCCATTACAGGTTTGTGCATCGAAAAACCTATTGAGCACCCACAAAAAGTTAAAGTTTGTTAAATTACTTATAAAAACAAAATCAAAGACAGTAATAGAATTTACAAAAAATTAAAATATAATTTATCAAAAAATCACTTTCAACGTAGGAGATAGGGACCGGTTTGGGCTCAAAGGAAGCAATTGACTGGAAAATGACTGAGGATCTACATGACACGTTGAATACCGGACCCGGGTTTTCTTATGTACTTGTTTTGTTGAATTTTTATTTTTTATGTAAAGTATATTACGAATAAAATAGATTCTGATAAATTGATTTTAATAGTTTTCATGAAATTTGTTTGAAAAAACATGGTTTATGGTTTTTATGATTAGCATATTATGATGGAATTGAATATATCTTGTGTAATTGACTGTCGGCTTGGCGGAGAAGATGGGAATTGGGCGAAAAGTTTCATTGTTTTTCAAAAAGGTTTCTTATGCAACTGAAGATTGAAGTTTGCGAGAAGTGCGTGAATGAAAGTTAGAAATGTATAGCACTGAGATTAATTGAGAATAATTACGTTAAATTACATTTTTTCACAATTCAATCAAACCCGATTAATTCATTTAAATTGCATATATCTTTTTTATGGCATTTCATTTTTTGAATGTTTGTGAAACTCATTAAGGGAGTGTAACGCCTTTGGCGGATTGAGTATGAAAAAACAAATTGACGATAAATCTGGACTGCAAATTTGATGCGAAAGTTAGAGCAGGAAATTACTTTGAATAATTGTTTGATGGTAATTTGTTTAATTAATTAATTGCTTTTTGTCAAGTGAATGTTTGGAATGATTTTTGCACAAAATGTCGACTTACTTTAAGTTATTATCAAGTATAATAAATCAAACTTTTTCCAAAACTCTAAAATCTAAAAAAACGACCATTTTCTTTCAATAAATGGAAAAAAAAATTTTTTTGCCATTGATAAATTCACTCGTTGCAATTTAACAGCTTCTCATTCTCCACAAACCCTCTCAATTAGCAACAAGCAATCAGTGAAAGCATTCTAACAACCAACTCCTATCAAAACATTAGCCTTCAAATCACACTCACTCACACACACACACACACACACACACACACACACACACACATACACACACACACACACACACACACACACACACACACACACACACACACACACACACACACACACACACAGACACACACACACACACACACACACACACACACACACACACACACACACACACACACACACACACACACACACACACACACACACACACACACACACACACACACACACACACACACACACACACACACACACACACACACACACACACACACACACACACACACTCACACACACACCCACACACAAGCAAACATACACACAAACACACAAATAAGATATATTTAATATCATATGTAAAAAAAACACAAATCTCATAAAGTATGAAACAGTATGAATGGCAAGATGTATGTGGAATAGATGAGCTCTCTCTCCCATATGTCGACAATAAAAATGTAAATTTGATTGCTACTTTAGCATCAACTAAATTATCTGCAAACTGTAGTGTCACAGTGTGGTAAGATTACGTCCGTGTGTCTTTGTGTATGGGTGTGTTTGTATCTTTGTGTATGGGTGTGTTTGTATCTTTGTGTATGTGTGTGTCTTTTCATGTGCTTGTATTTGTGTGTTTGTGTATGGATGTGTTTGTGTATGGGTGTATGTGTGTGTGTTTTGCGTGTGTGTGTGTGTTTTGTGTGTGTATGTGTGTGCTTATGTTTTTGTTGTGGGGTTGACCTTGTAATTCAAATTCATCAACAATGACTTTGTGGTTAGCAGGGAAGAGAATGATGAGGATGATGATGGTGATGATGATGATGATTATGATGATGGTGATGATGATGATAATGATGATGATGATGGTGATGATGATGATGCAGATGATGATGATGATGATGTAGATGGTGATGATGATGATGTTAGAGACGATGATTATCGCATCAATTTGTCGATACGTTTTAAGCAACTTACTCTTGGCTTGCTGTGCCCGGCTTTCTGTGTCTTTGTATGTGTGTTTTTGTGTCATTAGGTGTCATTTTGTGTTTAAGTTCACTCTTTTTTGGTGCATACTTCGGATATGAGCTGTCAACGCAGAATGCCTCGCTCGGTGGCACAATGGTCCTTTCAAGTGCATCGGCAGCGAGCGCTGCATCACCGTCTAATGCCTATTAAAGAGTAGTGCTATCGGAAAATGCATGGATCTTTCGGTCTTTTTAGCGTCAGAACGGACTAATGCGAAAAGCGAAAGAGCCATTAGAAGCATCGATTCCGATCCACTTTGCAGGAAGCGTGCCTTAAATGAGTTGTTAATTAAGTGTCTCTACAAAAAACTCTACTGGAATACATTCAATGGAGAAAAATTTTGAAAGTTTTTAAAATCTTAATTTTGACATAAAGTGTCCACATTGTTAATAGCTGATGACACTTTAAAATCGATAATTTAAATTAAATTTTTCATAAACTGTTTCATTAATTTCTAAGTCTCAAAACTTTCACGAATGCAATGAAAGGCATCCTCGTCATGGGACTTTAGTTGTAGAATAAAAACTCATTCAACTTAAAAATAATTTTTTCCGTGCTGATAACTGGCTTTAAAGAATTAAAATAATACAGAAAACAAATCCTGCTTTGGACAAACATAAACAAACAACAAAACAAACATGCAGACGAAAACTCACCCAGACGCATAAACCCCCGTACATACACAAACATCTAGCAAGACAAGGAGCAACACTTAGAGATCCACTCACAATTAAATCGACACAGCAAGCATCGGCAAAACCTATGATTTCCTCACTTTCCTACACCAGCGTCAATGCGTCTTGCACAATTAGCCTTCATAATATTGATATATCTTGTATGTTCTGAACACTCCGTGATTACAATCTTCATCATCTACCCTTTAATTCAACGCAAGCGGTCGTAATTACGAATAGAAACATTAAGTTGGTTTTCTATTGATTGATTTGACTGTTTAAGTGTTTTATTACTCCCTTTTATGAATATTTAGTAAAAACTTGAAAAATTAATTTAGGAAATTAAACAAAAATAGTGGTTGAAAACTTAAGTAGTTCTAAGACTCGGCCAGTGAACACTTGCTCTTTTCCTTCATCCATTCATGCATACGTCAATCAAAAAGGTTATTACGATCTGCCATAACACACATAAATTCCCCCTCACCACCACAAAAAGCATCTACACTATCTTTGGCACCATCACACCAACCATCAAGACCATTTTCAGACCAAGATTTAATAAAAATGATCATAAAAAAGAATAGTAGTTTATTTTAAATACGTAGATCTATAGAGTAGAACTTAAATTTTTAATGGGTTGTAATTTTAACTTGAAGCTTTAGGTGAGATTAAACGGGGATTGTGAAGTAGGTTGAAGAAATATAAAATGAAAAAGATAACGCTGTATTATAAAAAAAACAAACTAAGCTGGAAAATAAGGTTTTGAAGAACAATAAAATAAAAACAAACTTTAACAAATTTGAAGAAAAAAGAAAAAGTGGGTGAAAGTTTCGTGTGAAGGGGGAGTGGACCAGTGGGTGTGGAGGGAAAGGAACTATTATATGGGAGGGTTGATGGGAGGGTAGATGGGAGGGTAGATGGGAGGGTAGATGGGAGGGTAGATGGGAGGGTAGATGGGAGGGTAGATGGGAGGGTAGATGGGAGGGTAGATGGGAGGGTAGATGGGAGGGTAGATGGGAGGGTAGATGGGAGGGTAGATGGGAGGGTAGATGGGAGGGTAGATGGGAGGGTAGATGGGAGGGTAGATGGGAGGGTAGATGGGAGGGTAGATGGGAGGGTAGATGGGAGGGTAGATGGGAGGGTAGATGGGAGGGTAGATGGGAGGGTAGATGGGAGGGTAGATGGGAGGGTAGATGGGAGGGTAGATGGGAGGGTAGATGGGAGGGTAGATGGGAGGGTAGATGGGAGGGTAGATGGGAGGGTAGATGGGAGGGTAGATGGGAGGGTAGATGGGAGGGTAGATGGGAGGGTAGATGGGAGGGTAGATGGGAGGGTAGATGGGAGGGTAGATGGGAGGGTAGATGGGAGGGTAGATGGGAGGGTAGATGGGAGGGTAGATGGAAGGGTAGATGGGAGGGTAGATGGAAGGGTAGATGGAAGGGTAGATGGGAGGGTAGATGGGAGGGTAGATGGGAGAGTAGATGGGAGGGTAGATGGAAGGGTAGATGGGAGGGTGAGTAGATGGGAAGGTAGATGGGAGGGTAGATGGGAGGGTAGATGGGATGGTAGATAGAAGGGTAGATTGCTGAATAGTTTGGAGGTTAGATGGGTGAAAGTTAATGAAGTTGCACGCATCATCGCGTCCACCTTCACGCTCGATTGAAGAACAACCTGCGTTTCGTATTGATGCTGATCTTAATTGATGTGAGTTCGCTAGTGGTGATGCCTGAGATGAGGGTGCGAGTGAGGTGGTGATGGGATGGGGAGGGTGATGATGGCAGGGCGGTGATAGCTGTGGGGGATTGAAGTGATGATGGGCTGAGAGAGTGATAGTGGGGTAAAAGTGGTGATGGTGGGTATGATTGTGGAGTGATGGAGTGAAGGTATTGGTGGTGAAGTTACGATGAGGGAGTTAGTAGCACTCATTTAATAAATTTCTGGAAGGATAGTGATGGAAAAAGAAAGATAATTCACTTATTTAATCATTAATCATTTCATAGTATTAAAAAAACTGAAAAACAATTTCGGTGCATAAAAATACTTAAAAAATGGAATCAATATATTGGTGAGTCAACTTCTCTCTTGGAAGGAGGCTGGAATGAATGGAAAGCCAATACAAAAACGAGATCGTTTAAGAACGCCAATACTCAATCAGTTTGCGTACTTATCGGCAAAATGTTTCTTTTGTCTCAGAACAATATATGGTGGTGTGATGAAGAGAGAGTAAAAAAATTTATGAAAATTATTATATGAAAAAGCAGCTGGGAATAAATAAAATTACAAAAGAAAATAGAAAATTTAAATATAACAAAATAATACAACTTCAAATTGTAAAAAATATTCATTAATTATTTAAAAAATCTTTTTGCAAAAGTATCTTCTTGTTATGATGAGGAAGGTCAATACAGTGTTATTGACACTTCACAATCATTAGCCTGCCAAAGCTGCCTTTATTGGTGGACTTGTCGTCTTAATGGCTCAAGGTTACAGCTCCAATGGAACGGTAGTTGAAGTTTGATTTGTTAAACTTTTGTTTTGTAGTCTTGGAGTGGAGGTTGATGTTAGTTGTCATTTAGATTTTGAAGATAGGATGTTTTACTAATATGCTTGCTTATTAAAACACAGTTTTTGATTTTTAAAAATCTTCATTTACAACACAAAACCTTTAGATCGATTACAGCTATAACAAACCAGATCTCAACAACAACTTCCACTCTAACAGTGAAAACAACAACCACCCCACACTGACAACAACCACAACAACAACCACCCCAACACTGACTACAACCACAACAACAACCACCCAACACTGACATCCACAACAACAACCACCCAACACTGACAACAACCACAACAACCACCCAACACTGACATCCACAACAACAACCACCCCAACACTGACATCAACAACAACCACCACCCAACACTGACATCCACAACAACCACCACCCAACACTGACATCCACAACAACCACCACCCAACACTGACAACAACCACAACAACCACCACCCAATCAATCATTTTCGACTTCTTACATTAGCAGCCTCACTGAATTATTTCCGCCATTTTATCAAAAAGTGTGACGTCACACGTGTCTTGAGCATAAAAAAATAGATTATTCTTTATTTTTTATTTTACTCATATTATTTAAAAAACTCATTTAAGATCAAACATTTTTTCAATTAAAAAATATATATTAATTTTAATTAAAATATATTTTACATTTAATTAAATTTTAGTAATAAAGATAATTACCAGGAGGTGGCTGGTTAGGAGGGATATATAGCACTCAAACGATTATCCCTAATCGTTATTCGCCAGCGACCACGCTGGGAGTTACTAAGCGCTATATGAAGTAGGAAAGCATGAAAAGTAAATTTTAGTTTTGAGTTTCATTAAATTTTCTATCTCTTTGAATTGACTTGAGATTGGTTGAGATGGCAGTAAGGTTAATGGATTCATTTAAGAGATATATTAAATAACAAGAAATATTCAAATAAAAACGCATTAAAATGAAGTTAAATTTTTTTTTTATATGTAACAAAAATTTCGGCGAGATTATAGGTGTGGTTGCATGCTCAGTTGTATTGTTGTAGGTGTGCCTGTTTGCTTGCGTAAGACATCACAGAGCTCATAGCAGATGAACGTGTTAGGATCGATTGACCTTCTAGGCAAAGAATAAGAATAACAAGAAGAACAAAAACACTTAACAGCCTCCCCATGCGAACTATCAATGTAGATTCACTTTTCATTATTTCTTTATTACGACAATTATTTCCTTCTATTTGATGAGATAACACGTGAGTTTATGACTATTGTTGACGGGAGTTGACTTGCAGGATTACGTAACCATCGATTTATCCACATCACCTCGTTTGATGATGGTGGTGATGATAATGATTTTTTCTTTTTTCAGCGCAGTAACTGTGGTGCCATCAGTGAGGGGTTTTGAAAGGTATTTACACTGGAACGAATTAAAAGCTTTTTGAATACCAAATAAATGGTTTTGTCAGAAATTTTTAATTTGAAAAAAGAATTACTCTAAAACTAAATTAATCAAATACATAATTAAATTTAATTAATAATTTTAATTAAAAGTTAAATTCGATTAATGTATTAAGAGGAGGAAAGGAAGTGAGTTGATTGGCCAGTCAACGATGACTTCTGACATGCATGATTCGCTAGCTGCTAGCTGCGTCTGTAGTGTGTGTTTATGTGTTTGTATGTTTGTGTGTGTGTGTGTTTGTATGTTTTTGTGTGTGTGTTTGTATGTTTGTGTGTGTGTGTGTTTGTCTGTTTTTGCAAAAGTTTAGTGATTTGGGAAAGTGTTTCAATGCATGTGTATAATTTATGTTTTTTTTCAATCCGAAAAATTCACACAGCAACACAACAGACTGAAAAAGGAACACAACAACACAAAACCTCAAACAACAACAACAACAACAACATATACAAGAGGGCAGTATCCCCTGTTGAGATGCATTTCATGTCAACTGTGCGTGAGTGAACGGTTAATTTACTTTGTGCGTGTGTCGAGTGAAACCTGTTGCTTTATGTTGCTTTTTGTTGCTTTTTGTTGCTTTATGTTGCTTTTTGTTGCTTTATGTTGCTTTATGTTGCTTTATGTTGCTTTTTGTTGCTGTAGATGTTGTAGTGTGGTGGTTTATTGTTGAAGTTGTTGCAGTGTGAAGATGTATTGTGTTTAGTTTTAGAAAAGATAATGATATTGACGCTTTTAGTTGAGTAGAAATATTAATTCAACGTTTAAAAGTTGTGTGTGTGTGTAAAAAGTATAATAGAATGGATAAAGAAATTTTATGCTTTACATTACTTGTTAGCACTGTGTCATGTTTTAAAAGATCACCATCATCATCATCATCTTCTACATCATCATCAAAACCACCACTTCCAAAATAGTCCATATATAATTACAAAGTGTGTCAGTGACCCTCCCACCAGCACCAGCAACATCAACCATTAAGCACACCCGCCCACTAGATGCCCACACACACACACACACACACACACACACACACACACACACACACACACACACACACACACACACACACACACACACACACACACACACACACACACACACACACACACACACACACACACACACACACACACACACACACACACACAAACACACACGCACACACACACACAAACACATGAAGATGCAGAAGCCATTTCTTTTATCCGGGAAGTCCTCATTTTCTGACAACCTCGTAATGACTCTAAACAATCATCATCATCATCATCACCACCACCATCATCATCACCATGATCATCATCACCACCTTCATCATCGCCACTACCATCTTCATAATCTTCATCATCACCTTCTTCATATAACTATTCAATCTTAACAAAACAGCTTTAATCTGAAACATACAAAAACGTGTTCATCCATTCACCACGGCTCCCACCCCACCATATACGACACTTTGTGTTTTCCAATTCAAACACCACCAGTCCCTCCTCCAGACCTCGCCGATCCCACTCTGTCACTTATATAGCGCAGTAGATTAACAGACGTCCAGTGATTTGGTCGAGCACACAGGAAGCGTTTGTTGGCTTATTTTAAGCGTTTGATAGACTGGGGAATAATGCATGGCCACTGACACACATCACATCATTTAGAAGGTATTACATTATAATGGATTGAATCTATTGTATTTCTGAATGCAGATTTGTATTGCATTAACTCATGTATCGAATATGTATTGTTTATTTGTTATATAAATGTATTGTGGAGTATGTGAAACAGAGTTTGTACGTGTAGAGGTATGACTGGGGTTTGATTTTGTGGAGTGGCATTGGGGTGTTTGTAGGTATATGGTGCGAGTTATTGTAGCTGTTTCGGAGTGTTTGAGGGCAGATGTGGAATAATGAAGCCTATAAATAATAACAAAGTAAACTGTTATTTTCAATATTTCAAAAATGTAGTTGTATTTTAAATAGCTCGTAACTCACTTAATAAAGTTTTAATTAATAAAATGAATGCTAATAAATGGAAATCATATGAACAATGCAACCTTGTCAAGCGGGACTTCCAAAGGCATTCAGGGTTGCATGGGGGCTTCTTAATTCACGCATGGATGCTTAGCAGCTAAAGTAGATGATAACAAATGAGGGGTCAATTACCTTAATGACCAGTCACTCGATGACTCTGAAACCACCTGCTATTGAATTAGCAATGCATTGTGGGTGAAAGGGAAAGAAAATGAAAATTAATTGTCGATTAATTGATATTGGTAAATAAGAATTTGAATATTTGATTAAATAAGATTTCAAATGTTTGAAGAATATTTAATAAAATACTTTTCTGCAAAGTCTAAAAAAGACTTGGGAAGAATGCCAAAACAATTAAATCATCTAGGAAATATTTGTAATCGTTTTGCCATTCCAGAAAAATTTTCATTAGAAAAAGTTATACAATGAAGGGTAGTTTCACCATAAGATTTTTTTAAAATCAGGCAGCTCGCATGAACCCTCGCGAACACCCAGAAAACATCCATGTAGACGGATTTATACTAAAACTATCATCTTAGTTCCATCTAAAGACTAGTATAAAGTATAAATCTAAAAATAATGATTGTAAATTTGAAAAGCTGATATGCTTTTTAAAATTTAATTCATTAATATTTTGAGTAATATAAATTTAAGAAATATGGTTCTTTGTTTTAGATTTACTTTTCTTTAAATATACTTTGTATTTATTCAACATTTTCAATTATTTCAAATAAAAACTTATTAGGAAAATCTTTCATTTATTAACTACAACAAGAGTTTGTTATGGATGTATCAGAGCTTTTAGCATTTCAAGTATATGCATATTTACTTTAAATATTTATAATATAAAATTTATATTATAAATGTTATATGCTCAAAAATTAATTTTTTCTTCAAAACGAAAAATCTATAAAAAGTATTCAATCAACACACTTCATCATCATTTTCAAATAACTCAATCAATTTTTTCGAAGCCTAATAAGCCTTCGGGCAATGCAGAGATTGAAGAGGAGCTGCCAGTAGGTGGAATGAAGAGGAAAAAAAGATTGGTCGATGGCAACATCAAGCCCATTGCCAAGAGGGCCCATATGGCTAACCCTCTGCCCCTCGACCTGCCCACTCAGTCTTCTTCTTCTTCTTCCTCATCATTTTTGATCAATGAACGCTCAGCTACACAGGAAGATAAGGACACTCTTGCCAGAGTGCTCGAAGATGATCCTGTAGAGGTTGCTTATACCACCACAAACTTCACTTTTGTATCACCTAAATATGTCAAAGTATAACTCTAGCTATATTTAAATTAATTACTTTATAACATAATTTGTTAAAATTAAAAGTACACCAAAGACTTAAGGTAAACTTGAAATAATTTTTTTAGTTAATTTAATTGAATCACCTACAGGAGGGTGATGAGGAGATGGGCGAGTCGAAGGTGCGAAAGTTGCTGGTGGCGTTTGAGAAGAAGGCACAGAAGAACCAGGAGATGAGGGTCAAGCACCCCGACCTTCCCGAGAAGTCGGAGGAGGAGGGGAGGAGGCTTAATTTGTGATATTAAAAATTAATATATTTTTATTAGTTAATTTTTTTTAAAATTAGTTTTTTTATATTTATTTAATTTCATAATTGAAAAAATTGCTGCCTTAAAACAATTGCACAAACTACACATAAAAAAGCCTGATGCTTATAATAATAATGATGATACTCATGATGATGATGATGACAATGATGACGACGGTGTTGATGACGACGATGATGACGATGACAAGCTTCTGATAACGATCACTAAAAGGTTCATGGAGTCGGAGATCGACCTGAACGAATCGATCCAGGCCCTGCACGTCATCTCGACAGCCCCGCAACACTACAGCATCCTCGTGCAGTGCAAGACCATTCCGAAACTGCTGCAGCTGCTGAGTCATGAGAATACTGGTGGGTGGGTGAGTGGATAGGGGGTGGGTGGTTAGGGGTGGGTAGGTGGGTGAGTGGGTGGGTAGGTGGTTAGGGGGTGGGTGAGTGGGTGGAGGGGTGGTCAAGGGGTGGAATGGTTGGTGGCGGGCTCAAGTGAAGTGGTGGTTTTAACATTGTACTATCATTTAGTAACAAGTGTTTTTTCCATTTATCTATCCATTCATCCATTCATTCATCCATTCATTCATCTTTTCATTCATCCATTTATTCATCTATTCATTCATCCATTCATTCATCCATTCATGCACCAATTCATCCATTCATTGGTCCATCTATCCATGCATCCTTTCATCCATGAATCCATACACCTATCCATGCATCCATGCATTAATCTACCCATCCATCCTGTTATCCATCCATTTATCCACTCACCCATCCATTCATCCATCCATGCATCAGATGTGGCGGTAGAAGTGGTGAGTCTCTTGCAGGAAATGACGTCATCGGATGACGCAGACGAGTACGAGGAGGAAGTTGGAGAGTTCATCGATGCTCTGGTTCGGATGGGGAAGGGGGCAGAGTGCGTTCAATCCACAAATTATGGCATACTATATCATCATGATACATACATGCATACATTTATACGTACATAAATATATACATACATACATACATACATACATACATACATACATACATACATACATACATACATACATACATACATACATACATACATACATACATACATACATACATAAATACATACATACATACATACATACATACATACATACATACATACATACATACATACATACATACATACATACATACATACATACATACATACATACATACATACATAAATACATACATACATACATACATACATACATACATACATACATACATACATACATACATACATACATACATACATACATACATACATACATACATACATACATACATACACATATACACACACACACAAAATACATTTCAAACCTCACCACCACCACCACCACTACCAAAAAGCTGGCGACAGACATGCTAAAGATGCTGGTGGAAAACCTCTCGAGACTGGACGAGCGCTCAGCGGAGGAGAGTGAGGGCATCCAGAACAGTTTGGCCACCTTGGAGAATGTCCTTGAGGTGAGGCCTGGCGTGGCCGTCAGTGCTGGCAAGAGCGGCTTCATCGCGTGGATCCTCGACAAGTTCAAGGTTGTGTTTTGGATTTTTTGTACTTCTTTTTTGTGTGTGATTATCTGACATTATTTCTATAAACGCTCATCTGTATTCACTATTGCATATTCACTCTATCTATCAGTCTACCATCACTCCACTTCCACAACTCATCCATCCCATCCATCACTTCATCCCATCCATTCCATTCATCTCATCCATCTCACCATTCCATCCATCTCATCCATCCCATCCATTCCACCATCTCATCCATCTCATCCACCTTTCCATACAGAACAAAGCCCCATTTGATGAGAACAGACTCTACTACAGTGAAATCTTCTCGATTCTTCTCTACAACAACACGGGTTCTTGCTTAAAATAAACTATTTTACTCGAAATAATTAGGTATAAATTTTTTTTTACATTAAGAAATTTTTTTTTACAATAAGAAATTTTTTTTTACAATAAGAATTTTTTTTCAACTCAATTAAAAAAAATTTAAGGTGAATAATTAATTAATTAATTAATTATTAAATGCATAAAATAGTTGTTTTTAACAACAGAGAATCTTCAGCTGGTTGGGGATCTGGACGGAGTGGATGTGTTGTTGTCGCAATTGGCTGTAAGGGACACACACACACAAACACACACACGCACACACACACAAAAACACACACACACACACACACAAACACACACACACAAACACATACACATACGCACACACACACAAAAACACACACCCACACACACACACACATACGCACACAGACATTCAAGAAGACAGACCCACGCACAGACAGGGAGGCGGAGATGATGGCAAATCTCTTCAACTCTCTCTGCTCCTGTCTCACTCTCTCCAGCAACCGTATCAGGTGCTGATGCAGTTTTTTAAATTAATTCAATAAATTTATATAATTTTTTTGAAGTAATTTAATTAATATAGATTGTTAGTTCAATTAAATTATATAATTTGATTGAGATAATTTAATGAGGATAATTAATCACTAAACATCTATTTAGATTGTTTTTTCTCCAAGGTTTTTGAAGGGAGAAGGTCTACAGCTGATGAATCTGATGCTGAGGTATTAAAGTGACCCTAATTATGCAATTAAAACATCCCAATTGAGGATCTCATATTTATTAATTATTTTATATCCACCAATCATTCATCTCGTTCATCCTCCATTCATTTATCATCATCGTCATCATCATCATCAGCACCACCACCACAATCATCATCATCAGAGAAAAGAAGAAAATGTGCAAATCTAGCGCTATAAAAGTCCTGTATTACGCCATGGAGGGTGGTGATGGTGTGGAGAATTGCCTGAAGTTTGTGGACATTTTGGGATTGAGGGTGATATTCCCCTACTTCATGCGCTATCCCCCTGCCAACAAGAAGTCAGGGCCTAACAAGAAGATGCTGGAAGGTGGGTGGATGGGTGGTTGGGTAGGTGGGTGGGTGGGTAGGTGGGTGGATGGTTGGGTGGGTGGGTGGGTAGGTGGGTGGGTGGTTGGTTGGGTGGGTGGGTGGATGGGTGGTTGGGTGGTTGGGTAGGTGGGTAGGTGGGTAGGTGGGTGGATGGGTGGTTGGGTAGGTGGGTGGGTGCTTGGGTAGGTGGATGGGTGCTTGGGTAGGTGTGTGGGTGGTTGGTGAGTTGCGAAGAGGGATGGTGAGTTGCGAAGAGGGATGGTGAGTTGCGAAGAGGGATGGTGAGTTGTTGGGAAGAAATTTTGAAGATTTTGTGGCTTTAATTTTCTTTCCCACTTGTAACATCCCAGAGTACATCCAAACTTTCCCAGAGTACATCCAACCTTTTCCAGAGCACATCCAAACCTTCCCCAGAGTACATCCTGTCCATTGTGGGCTCCCTGCTGAGGAATTGTGAGGGCAGTCAGAAGAGCAGAGTCCTCAACAAGTTCACCGAGAATGACCACGAAAAGGTGCTGGCAGATAATCTCACACACACATGACATTAAGAAATATTTATTTATATTTATAATTCTATTTATAATTAATTAATTATTTTAATTTCGTCTAATTGATTATTTATTTTAATTTCGTCTAATTGATTATTTATTTTAATTTCGTCTAATTGATTATTTATTTTTATTTCGTCTAATTGATTATTTATTTTGATTTCGTCTAATTGATTATTTATTTTAATTTCGTCTAATTGATTATTTATTTTAATTATTCATTTCGCTTTTCTGCAACTCGCAGGTGGAGAGGCTGATGGAACTGCACTTTGAACACCTCGAGAAGTCACAAGCAGTCACCAAAAGGATCAACAAACAACGGTGATGATGTTGATGATGATGGCGTTGTTGATGATGATGATGAAGATGATGATGACGGCGATGATTATGACGATGGTAATGATGATGAGACTATAAATATTATTGATAATGATTAGTTGATACTATAATCAGGAGGGACTTAGAGTTGTCAGGGAAGGCGATATCGGATGATTTGGATCTGGATCTGGAACAACAACAGGTGAATTAATGGTGCATTGGTGGTGCATTGGTGGTGCATTGGTGGTGCATTGGTGGTGAATTGGTGGTGCATTGGTAGTGCATTGGGGGTGCATTGGTGCATGGTAGTTTAACAGTTGATTAACTAGTGGTTATCTCATGAGTGAAGTCGGAAAGCTAATACATACGTTGAAAAAAATTAATAATACGAAAATTATAATAATGATAATAATTTAGATAATGGGAATTAATTAAATATTAATATCAATTATTAATATTTAATTGATAACTACTTTTTAAAGCTGGAGGTAGACATTCCATTGCAGTTGGTTGACTTCATCCTCGTGGAAATCTGCCTCAACTGCACTCAATCCGTTAGTACCGCAACTTTGATAACTACTATCATCACCAATCATGATCAAGGTCATCATCATCGTCATCATCATCATCATCATCATCATCATCATCGCCATCATCATCATAATCACCATCATCAACATCACCATCATCATCATCATCATCATCACCATACCTAGGTGAGGGAGAGGGTGGTACAGATGTTGCATTTGCGGGGCGGAGACATCGCCACCATCAAAAACGTCATCAAAGGTGTGCAATATTAATAATAATAATAATAAGATTAATAATAATCAAAAGAATAAGTATAGTTTTAGAGTTTATCATTGTTATTATAATTCTCATTATTATTATTATTATTTTAATAATATTATTCTTAAGACCATCATTACCATCACCATACCACCACTACCTCAACAACCCCCTACCTTTATTTAACCCCCTAACCACCACCACGACCCCACCACACCACGGCACGGCACCCCCAGGCTACGCGGGCAGGGTGGGTCTGGAGAGTGAGCAGGTGGGTCAGAAGGCCTTCCAAGAAAAGCTCATGCAGATGATTGACCGCTTTTGATTGGCTTGACCGTTTTAATTAGAATACTTGACTCTTATTGGCTGTTATGGCAATATCGATAATGATAATATTTTTAGTTATTTTATTATAAAATAGTTTTATGTATTTTTATATATTTTTTTTGTTAAAATTATTTTTACATTTTTAAATAGAAAGGTTTAAAAAAATGAAATTCGATTACTAGAACCTTTATTATTGATTTCTTTAAAACATTCTAATTTAATTATTGGTTTAAAAGTATATATATTTAAATTACTTTTAAGTAATACTGACGTTAATTCACTAGTCCTGGAAGCCTGCATCCATCAATCACTATTATATCTCAATCACACACATAAACACACACACAGAAATACACACACAAATGCACACACACACAACTGCACACACACATACATGCACACGCACACATACATGCACACACACACACACCAACATCTAAGCATATGCACACATTCTCAAATAGAGATATTCATCTTGAAATACATAATCTCTGTAAAGTAGCATTACAGAAAAGCATTGATTTCGCTTCTAAACCAAGAGAGCTTGAAGGTACAGAGGTTAGTTGTTGAAAGGAAATAATAACAAATAACGTAGATATTTTGTCTCAAGATCAAAGTTTCTAGCAATGATAATTTACATTTTGAAAATTCACGTGGTAATAATTTCTGTATTTACAAGTATATTGTTAAACAATTTGTTTGAATTTAATGAGTTTTCAATTTGAACAAAATTAATCTTTATATACAGAATTACTTTTTTAAACTTATCCATCAGTTGGCAACAGTAAAAGAAAATCTAAAATACACACTAGGATCAGGCAAATGAAATTCAACAAGTTTTTCTAATCAAACAAGCTTCGAGAAGTTGCAAAATTCACGATCCAGAGAATTGATGATTATCATTAAAGCCAAGCCCAGGCTGAAAAATAACTTTTTAAAAGAAGGGGTTTGACTATGAATCATTCAGGAAGAACGCTTTAAACTTAGTTTTGACTTTCAAAGAGAATAATATGACTAAAGAGGGTATATTCAGTATTTGTGGTTTGCCCTCTCCCCACCTTTCCCATAATTTTCACCTTGGATATGCTTGCGGTGCTGCTGATTTAGAGGATTATAATGATGAAATTGATAATGAGGAGGACGATGATGCTGTAAACCGCTTTTAAACAAAAATATGTTAAAATCTGATATTTCTTTAGAGTTATTGCAAATTAGGAAAATAGAAATGAAATCAGTTATTGCCATATTTCAAACTTGTAAGTTTAACAAACCCCGATTTCACTTAGAAGTTGATATATTAAAATAGTAATACTTTATTCGTATTCTATAGAATTTTATTTTTGAAATAGCTAACAATTATTTTATTTTTAAAGTTTTCATTCCTATTTTAAAACTTCACGAAAAGATACAGCGTCTCAACACTCCTTCTCATTCATCTCGAGTTTAAAGCTTCTTCGAAGCATCATCTGTTTGACTGGCGTGACAATGAAAGTTTAGGCAGGATGAAATTATTTTTTCAAAGAACAAAGTCCTTCCGGAGTCTGCTGCTCCACAACTCTCAGTGACTTTTCCAAGGTGTTGACTGTCAGGTTCAATGGAAGGTTTGGAGGAAAATTGAGAGACAATTCACTAATCTGATGGAATGATTAATTCAGAGTTTTCTCTAGTCTCCAGTCGGTCACTCGTAGTTGAAAATGGTTTGCGAAGCAAGATCTGGCATGTTGGCTGGTTGGTTGGTGTTGGTCACGTGCTGATGATGATTGGTCGAGTTTGATTGGTGGTTGTAACCTAGGTCGGAATATAAGTGGTTGTTGTTGTTGTTGTTACTGAATAATATGTTGTTTTTGTTACTGCGCTGGTTAGTGTTGTGAGCAAGCAAGTAGACACATGCATTGTCGCTGCTGTTGTAGTTGCGGTTACTATTGTTGTATTTGCTGGTGTTGTAGTTGCTTCCGTTGTTGCTGTTGTAGTTGTTGTTGCAGTTGTCTGAGCTAATGTTGTAGTTGTTGTTGCTACTGCACAAGTTGCTCGGGTTTGAACTTTCAACGAGTGAATTAAAAACATTCTCATCCACTTCCGCCTTCGAGATCACGTGACACGATGGATACACTTCTTCGCAACAACAAACCGACATCTTATCGCCCACCATCGTACTTCCGGTTGGTTTTTTAGATCTTTTGATACACGCGTCGCATCTATTTCCGTTTTTAATTGTTGTAGCGCTGTTTTTTCCGACGTAATTATTCATGACGTCACGTCCGAAATTGTAGTTCGTTTTGAGGAGGGTCGATTGATAGGTGGTCGCTTTGGTGGTTGAGGGGGTGGAGAGGTCAGGAGTGACAAGGGTAGTGTACATGGAGTAGTGTGGCATGGTATTCGCCCTGAGACTGCATGTCTCGACCGGACAATATTGTTGTGTCTTGTGGCTCAGCGTCCTGGTGAGAGTGTTGTTGTTGTTGCTGTTGTTGTTGCTGTTGCTGTTTTGGCTATTGCTGTTGTTGCTGTTGTTGCTGGTGGTGTTGTTGTCCACGTATTTATTGTTGATGGTGGTGGCGACAGGAATTTTTTCATGACTCCTGCACCATCTTCGTTTCAAGAGGAAGATGCAAAAAGATGAAACGGAAAATGTAACTTTGTTTATTAATTTACTCAATCCATCTATCCATTCTCTCATTCTTCAATTCATTCATCCACCCATCCATCCATCCACCCATCCATCCATCCACCTGTTCACATGGATGATACACGCCATGATTATGATGACGTAGACTACAGTCACCATGGCAACACCAACGATAATTGCAAGGGAGAGTCCTGTAAGAGTTTGAAAGTTACACTCATCATCATCATCATCATCATCATCATCATCATCATCATCATCATCATCATCATCACCACCACCACCACCACCACCATCATCATCATCATCATCATCATCATCATTATCTTCATCATCACCAATATTAGGCAATCCAAGAGCATCTTTGTAGGTTTCCAGAAAGGACTTTTGCTCTGCTGGGAAGGATGGATGGACGGAGCATGAGCGGTGAGTGGATGGATGGCGGAATGAAAAAATAAATGGATGAATGTTTAGAAAGTTTAATTAACTTTTAATTAGAGGAAAATTCTTGTGTGTCTTATATTTTATAACGACCAAACCTCCAACTTTCGGCCATTATGAAACAGTGCGAATTACATTTCTAAAAATCTCGATAGTAAAATGTCTTTAATAAATAAAACAAATTAATACTTAAAGGGCGATAGAGACGAAATAAAATTTTAGAACCACGATGAATTGATTGAATTTAAAGATGCATTTTAGAGTCCTGTAATGCTGTTATAAACGAGAGCACATAATGCCTATGAAAAAATGAGATAAAAGCGTAAAATAAGAATTAAAAATGTATAAACAGATATTCAGTTTTTTTCTTTAATTTTTTTCATCATTAGTTTGGCAGTTTCATCCCATCTTTTTCATTCATCCATTCACCATTTTCCTTTGCCTTTGTCGACTCAACCTCCTCCTCTCCACTCTTTTTCCCAATTCCATTTCTATCTTCCCTGAAACTTTCTCAAAACGAAAATGTTGTCATCAAGAAGGCATTTCAACTTTGCGCATCACGAAGCGCTTAATTGTTTCGCGCCATAAAACCAATTTCTTTTTCTTATCTTATCTAGAATCTTTTTGGCGCCAAATGGGATTTAAATCTTTTGCCATGGCCACCTCTCTAGGGCGTCACACTCGAACGCATGGCTGAAACTCACCGATGTGTCTGCTTAATTTGTGCCTTTGAGAAGGAATCCTTGATTTCATCTTCTTATCGTTCTTTGGGTTTTTTTATTTGTGTGTGTTTGTGTGTGTGTGTGTGTGTTTGTGTGTGTGTGTGTGTGTGTTTGTGTGTTTGTGTGTGTGTGTGTGTAAGTGTGTGTTTGTGTGTTTGTGTGTGTGTGTGTTTGTATATGTGTGTGTTTGGATTTAAAAGTGTACGTGACTCATGGGCGTTAAGTCGTATCGGCATAATACGACGACAGATTCTTCTAGCGCTAGAGATCATTCCATTGACATTTCAAAACCTCTTGTCTCTACCTTCAAACACAAAAATCGGCATTTGTCAACTCCTATCCACTAACATTATCATCATCAACATCTCACTAGTTATTTTTCATGTTCAGAATTTACTTACAGATTTACAAAGAAATAATTGAAGTTAATGATAGCTAAACATTCGAGAATGACTTGATCAAGCATGCATCCATCTCCCTTGCCTGCCTCTTCAAGAGACATTCATCTTCATTATCATCATCATCATCATCATCATCATCATCATCATCATCATCATCATCATCATCATCATCATCATCATCATCATCATCATCATCATCAGCAGCAGCAGCAGCAGCATCATCATCATCATCATCATCATCATCGTCATCAATGTCATTATTTTCATTTTCGTCATTTAAACATTTGCAATCACTGCTATAACAATACTCATCATCATCCATATCTCTTTTGCAACTACAGCAGCTTTCAAAAGCACATTTACTAGCCTTTTTGTTTCCCTTATCGTCATTATCATTATCATCATAATTTCACTTTTCACATCTATCATCATCATCACCACCTCTCTCTTCATTTCGTGTTATTCAATCCACTCGAAAATCCAATATATTCGGAACGAAGAAAAAAAACTTAATTAAAAACGGAAGCGAAAACAAAAGAATTTAATAATTGGTATGGAGCTTTGTTTGGCGCCTAATATTAAGAAAATAATATGGGTGGTCTCTTTCTCGGGCACGAGTCAAGCTAATTCCTTTTGTGTGCCAGTTTGTGCTTCATCAGTTTATTGGCTTTCTAAGGGGAATATGAATTAGAAAACATATATTTAAAAGAATGATTATATAGAAGAAAAATTTGTTTGCAAATTTTGAATTGTTTAAATTCAGAAAGAAATTTATAGATGCTGGAAAAATAATAAAAATTCTTTATATTTTAGAGTTTTGAAGATGGAAAGATTTTTTAAACAAAAAATAAAAGCAAAATGTTGAAAAAGCATTTTTAAAAAGTGATATTTATTTGTTAAGACTGCGACATTGAAATGAACTTTTTTTGCAAATTTAATATTTTTTTATAACTTTCAATAAAAAATCTGCCCCAATGAACAAAAACTTCAATAAAATATATAAAAGTACTTTAAAATATTATAAATTAATACCAATTAATTTTTAAATCATTATTTTAATAAATATAATTTATTTAATAATTCAGCAAAAATATTAAATTATTATTAAATTGCAAAACTTTAAAATAACCCGCTGGTTGGCATTTCTTAACCTCTCCCCTCCACTCGTTCACGTCACAGAAAAGGTAATACATCTCACCACTGCATAAGAAGGTTTCATCATTTGAGTTAACTTTTAAATCAAATATTTAAAAAATTAAAATAGGGAAAATAATCATATCTACTAATACTTTTTCAACAAATATTTGCTTTACCAATAACATTTCAACGCTATTTTTTCTCATACTAGTTTTAAAAATATTTTTTTTATATTTTGTTTTGAAATTTTCTAAATATTCTTCATCAGCAATTATGTTGGTTTTATTTCTTATTTGTAGGCCCTTTAATACTCCCATATTTGAACTTTTCACCTTTCTATCCACCCTTTGTCCATCCAACCATCCATCAATCCATTTTTTCATCTCATCCTCCATCCATCTTCTATCTTTTTCTCATTATCATACTTTCCCTTTTCAATCTATTTACTTAGTCATCAATTTTCAAATAATGAATCCACCCATCCCTACTTTCTCACCTGGAGTTGCAGTAAGCCTTTAGTCGTCCCTTGGTTGCCATGCTGACGTGCATGGTGGAGAGCTGAGGAAGCACTGGACATCCTGTTACTAAGGGATCAATGGTGGTTTCTATGTGCGAAAGAGTGTTTGAGGATATGGACAGATAGGTGGATATATGGATACATTTATTGGTTAATTGATGGATACATTTATGGATAAATAATGGATAAATTGTTAGATGGATTGGTTGATAATAGCTTAATTGTTAGATGGATTGGTTGATAAATTAATAGCTTAATTGTTAGATGGATTGGTTGATAATAGCTTAATTGTTAGATGGATTAATGAATAAATAGATCGATTGCTTCAGATATCAAATGAACATGTGAAATAAGTGAAATTAAATGAATTTTAACTTTCGTATTTGATCAGAAACTGTTCGTGTTTCGTATGCTGTAGCATTAACGTGATGTGATTGGATGAGGATGTGTGCACGTGACGTACTCTCAGCCAATTAACGGCCTGCCCCAGACAGACTGGCTTGATGAGGGAGATGGCTGGTTCAATGATACTCGCTACCTTCTTGTGGCATTTGTTGGGGTGGATGATGGGTGGGTGCTTGTGGTAGTTAATGTTGTTGTTGTTGATGTTGTTGATGTTGTTGTTGTTGATTTTGTTTTTGTTGTTGTTGTTGTTGATGTTTTCGATGTTGTTGTCTAGGGATCTAAGAATATCGTTAACGCTCGTAGTGATATTGTAGTTGTGGGAAATGCCTTTTGCAATGTTCGGATTTTCTTTGTTGCTAATGAAGTCTAAGCTCTTGTAGTTGTTGTTTTTGTTGATGTTGTCGTTAAAGTTGTTGCTTTTGCTGTTGTAGAGCGTGTTGTTTCGTTTCTTTTTAAAAACTGTGTGGCGTGAAATGGTTTTCGGGAAAACTGAGATCATCTTATGGCAGTCCATTTGAGAAAATGCAGACGATAATAGAAGTTTTTTAAGTAATTGCAGATTTTATGGATAAAAATAAATAAATAGACGAATTGTAATATATTTTAATTTAATCAAGTGAATTAAGTTGGTTAAATAAACAAATGAATAATAATTTTTTATTACCATAATACGGATTGTCATCATCATAATCATCATCAGTTTCTTCATCATCAACGTCTTCATCATCATTTTCTTTATCTCCATCATCCTCCTCGTTGTTTTCAGCATCATCATCATCAGCATCATCATTTAGAGCCATTTCTAAAGAAAAATCAATGACAGTTATTCTTAAGGACTCGCCCCAGTTCAGGACAAAGTCGATTTGACAGATTTTATTCCTTTTTTCCGCTCCCATATTCTTCTTTTCACCATCATTATTGTCTTCTAATCCAATATTTTGTGGAACTGTACTCTTGTTCATATTGTTGCTTTCAGGTTTATCTTTTTTAAGAATGTTAAATACAAGGTTGTTGTTGTTATTCTTGTTGTTGTTGTTGTTGTTGTTGTTGTTGCTGGAAGCAGTTAAATGCTGATTACTTTGCTGATTTGGTTCCTTGATTTGATTTTGTTGTTGTTGTTTGAAACGTTCTAGTTGTTGTTTTACTTGACGATGCAGTTTTGAGACGTTGAGTGTCATCTTGTTGTTGTAGTTGCTGATGTATCCATGTGACTTGTTGGTGATGATGATGCCTTCGGAGCAGGCTTTGGCCAGTGGCACCAGCACTGTGTGGAGGGAAGGCGAATGCATTTACGTTGGAATTTAATGTCAAATTTTAAAATTGATTTAGATTTTAATGAAGGGTTATCTAAAGAACAATGCTAAAAGTGTATACGTGAAAGCATCACTGATGCCATTAAAGAAATAATAAAGTTATAATCAAAGTAACATTCTAGATTGCAAAAGACATTTAAGATTCAAAAATATTTCTGACGCTTTCGACTCTAAATTAAAAAATGTTAATTAAGACTTAATTAAAACTTTGAATTTAAAATTGGGAATGACGCAGATTCAGTTGGTGAGTGTTGAATGTGATGTTGGTTAATGGGGAGTGAGTGTAAAAAATATTTTGCTGCTGGTTGGCTGGTTTAACATTTTAATAGAGATGGAAAGAAACTGGTTTTTATGCAAATGACTGAATAATTCATTGTACAATGCTGGATTTATATGAACTTTTGAAAGATCGTACTGTTTTTAGTTGATTTAAGGGCCTATATTAAAAATATCAAAAATATTTGTTTAACAACACCAAGACTTTTGATAATCAAAGTTATTCTGAAACTAACTTCAAGCTAAATTTAACGGAATTTAAAATAGAAAACCTTAGCTTAAAAAAAGATTTGTCAATTCCAAAAGCATTTCAAAGCTTTATAGTTGCAGTGTGGAGACTCTAATAACAGCCGTGCTTTGCATGTGATTTACCTTTTTCCGTTTAAAAAAACGAAAAGTTTAAAAGAATATTGTTTTAGCTTTTTGATGAGCACGTTTCTAGAAAATTGTATAAAAGTTTTAAAATTGTTTCAGTCTGTTTTGATTTCCTAACGAGCGTATATGTTTTCACATCGAATTATCTTTGAGTGTTTTCTAGGAGAAGATTTAATGAAACAACAACAGTTATAAAAAGATGGAATTTTTGTTGTTGTTGTTGTTGTATGAATAAGTTTTCGCAGTTTGAGTGATTGCAAAACCATACAAACCACAATAATCTTCAGCGTCAAATTTCAAAGATAATCTAAGCTTTATTTTTGTAAGCTTTGGGGTATTTGAAGTTGACGAAGAAATATAAGATAGTTTTTAACTTTCTTTATTTGATTCATGTAATTACAGAAAACTCATAGCGATTATTTACCTGCTTTTTCATGCATTTGTTATAAATTAGCAAATCTTAGATTAAAAATTTTTATAAATAAAAATTATAAATCTGAAAATTATAATTTACTGATTCATTATTAAAATTCTTTCCATTGAATTTTTGTTTCATAAATGCATATAAAAATTTTAATGAGTTTGGACGCAGTGAAGTTTTGAGACAATTTAAGAGAACATGATTAATGTGGAAAGATGATTGAGATGACTTTAGATAAAAAATAAACCAACATTTTAAAAAGATTTTTATGAAAAAAAATTGTTAAAATAAAAAGCAATGAAAAAAATTCAGGTTTGTTAAAAAAAATTGTAAATCATATTTTTCCGCAAAAAACCTATTTTGGAAACAAGGAAAAAAAAAGATTTATTAAAAATTCAGTTTTTTTTAAAGCAAAGTAGGTTTTGTTATTTTAAATTTTTATTTTTTTTCTGCTTAGAAGAAGGCTGCATGAGGTAGAAAGAAGCGAGTAACTTAGTAAATCTCCCACGTCGAACTCAATAATGTTTTCTTTTATTTATTTTTTCTAAAAGTTTTTTTCGTCTAAATTATTTTTTTTATAGAGTTTGATAGTTTCACCTTTAAACAATATTTTGCGTTTGTTTATGTTATAGAAATATGACGAATTTGTCATAAATAATCTATAATTAAAAACACAAAAACAAACACAAAAACAAACACACACTCACACACACACACACACACACACACACACACACACACACACACACACACACACACACACACACACACACACACACACACACACACACACACACACACACACACACACACACACACACACACACACACACACACACACACACACACACACACACACACACACACACACACACACACACACACACACACACACACACACACACACACACACACACACACACACACACACACACACACACACACACACACACACACACACACACACATACTCACACACACACACACACACACACACATACACACACACACACACACACACACACACACACACACACACACACACACACACACACACACACACACACACACACACACACACACACACACACACACACAAACACACACACACACACACATAAAGGCTATTACACCCTGGTGTCTTCTTACTTGTCAGTCCTTCTTTTATTTTCCCTCTGTCGATCCTAATCTATAGATTATTCCGCAACTTATTTATATTATTACGATTATTTGGAAACTCATTCTTTCTTAATGTTTCTCTTAGCTTTCTTTTTCCTTCTTTTCTCATTTTGAAGGGACTTTTTGTCAGTTCATCCGTCCATCTACCCATCCGTCCTTTCATCTATTTCCATTTTTCTTCAATAACTTCAGCAATCCATTCCACCGCTTCTTCGATCATTCAATAATTTAGTTTTTCTATTCTTTTTCTATCTGCGTTTTCTTTTTAAAATTTTGTTCCATCCATAAATCTATTTGCTCATCTGTCAATCAATCCATCTATAAACTAATTTTTATTTAACAGACTATTTTTAAAAATATTTCATAACTAATATTTGTCTAAAAAGATTTTTAGCCTATCTTTCTATTAAGAGATATTTAATATTAATTTTAAAAATTAACTATTCATTTTAATTTTATTTCTATTTTATTGTATTTCAAAATTTAATTTTTTATTGTATTTCAAAATTTAATTTTTTATTGTATTTCAAAATTTCATTTTTTATAATTTTGAAAATTTCGTTGTTTTTGGCAACGTTTTAAACAAAATAATTCCCAGTATCGTATAATTAAGTTTTCTTAAAAAAGTAAAATTATTCATATCACATGTAATAACTCAATTTATAATTTAGTCGCAAAATATTTTTCAAAATTTCATAAATGATGACTAAAACAGGGAGAATAGAGGAAGCAAGGGCATTGATCGAGGTACTAAAAGAATCCATGTCTCAAATTTATCACCAGCGTGAATCTTTGCGCTCTACTTAAAAATAATTTGTTTTTCGGCTTCATTTAATTTTTATAAATAAATTATGAATCTTTTTTTGTGTGCTCATCGCTTGAATTCTTGCATGAGGAATGCTCCTTCATTTGCTTTATTACCTAGCCTTTAAAGAAAAGTTAATCGACGATAAAATGGTTTTATTCGTCCAATCAATAATTTAATTAAGTTTGAAACATCGATTGTTATGAATTTGCTCATTTCCTTGTTTTTTTGCAACGAATTTCACTAAAATCGTCTTACTCCCGTTTACTCCCGTAAACTCCTCTAGTTGTTCCTAACTAATATTTCTCAAAGAGGCTTGGACTATTCACACTTTCACTTTTGCCATCAGTGCAACGCCTAACGAACCTAAATTTATTATTTAAATTTTAAATAACTTCCAACTCTCTGTGCTTCCAAGACACGTAAAAAGTCGTCAAAAGATCGGACGACCCAACATTCCCTTTTACCTGTGCGCATCCCGAATCGAAAGTGCAATCAATCATGCCACAGGATGAATCAAAAAGTTCCAGTAGGCATAAATCACACTTCCTCGAGCCATTTATTTCTATTAGAGGTAAAAGTTTTGAGATGATACAAGTCGAGAAATTAATTGCTTTTTTGAATTTTAGATTAAGATTAACGAAGTTTCCATCAATATGCAATTAAAGAAATTCGCGATAATTACACCAGCAAATTACAAAAGAATTTAATTTTATTGTCTTATTTTTTATTTTATTGTATTGGATTGCATTTTATTGCATTGTTTCTTTCAAAAAAAGCTTTTTATGTAACTTTGCATTTTTATTAAATGATTTTTTTAATTAGAGAAAAAAAAACTAGATAAAAATAGGAAACCAACCAGGAAAACTATTATGAAAATACTTTACTGCTCATACTGCAAAACCTTTAAAGATGTCAACGTGACATCCATAGCACAAATCGAGCGAAACTATGAAATATTAAATTCAAAAAAAATTATTTTCGATAAATTTGAAAGTATTGTGACTCACGGATTTAAAAGTTTTTTATAAAAATTAAAAGGGTGTCGTGTGATTCCAAGAACGTTTTATTATTAATTTTATTATTAATTTTAACATTTAAAAGAAAAAGCAGTTAAATACTTTGAGCGTTTTGTAGATTTTGTGCATCAAAAAAATTGTTTCAATAAATCATTATATTTTGTTATAATGAAAGAAACTTTTGAATAAGCAATAAATTAATTAAAATCATCGTGGTAAGAGAGATTATAAAATAAAAAATCAAAATTCATCATCTAAAAACAGGGCTTTTTAACTATTAAAAACTTTAGAGGGGCATAAAAACCCAAAAATGATAAAACCAACAAAAAAAACTTTGTCCAATTGAAAAGTTAAACAAAAAATGGAAGCTTTTTGAAAATCAAACTTTGAAAGTGGCGAAACAAAAGCTTCAAAACAAAAGAGAAAACGTCAAGCAGATGAAAGGATGACGAAGAAATACGAAAATCTAATCAAATAAAAAAATAGATAGATAGAATGAAAAATCTAATAAAAATTATTGACAATAAAGTAAATTATTAGTAATTACATTGATGATGAATCAGGTAGTTGTGATGATGACACAAATGAAGAAGATGATGGAAGATTATATACGAAATTCATCGCTTAAAAACAATGATTTAGTGATCAAGATAGTAAAATAATATAATTAATGATTATAATGAAGATAATGTTAATGATTGCTTGAAAACAAGAAATATTTTTAAAATAAATAAATAGGTATAATTAACAAATAAGTAACAGATATCAAACATTTATAACTAGTCTTAAATTTTGAAATGTCTAAAAACTCTTAATGAAATTCACGTTACTAAAAAGCTTCGCTCAAACTGGAAACATTAAAAAAGCAGTGAAAAAGCTACGTTGAATGACTGAGGCGATGGCTAAGACGAGGCGACAAGGTTAAACTTCGCCTCGCCATACAACTCAATTGTCTCTACTAATCCGAATGAATGAGGCTGGAATGTCTTTAAGTGATAAATAAATGGAAGCTGGGTGGTTGATGGTGGTGATGTGGTAGAGGTGGTTGATGGTGGTGATGTGGTAGAGGTGGTTGATGGTGGTGATGTGGTAGAGGTGGTTGATGGTGGTGATGTGGTAGAGGTGGTTGATGGTGGTGATGTGGTAGAGGTGGTTGATGGTAGTGATGTGGTAGAGGTGGTAGAGGTGGTTGATGGTGGTAATGTGATGTTGGGAATGGGTGGTAAGCTAACGATGGAGATGAAGGGATACAAGTTTTGAGATTTTAAATGGATTGGTCTATAAAGTATTGTCGAAACTGAAAACAGACTTAAAACTTGCAATATTAGTCTTAACAAATAAATGCATAAAAAATTATGAATATTTTAACAACAAATACAAAAACATCTTTAAAAAGATTTTAAAATACGTTTAAAAAAGTTGGTAAAGATCATTCGAGAAAGGCCATTGAAGATTTATAAAACATGAAAGATGAGTGTAATTAGAGGCATGTTTGGTGCATGCGACTAAGAGGGGGAAGTGGAGGGCCGTGAGCAATGATGGATGGTGGTCTGGCCTGAAAGGAAGTCATTTACTGAGTGCCTTGATCGATGGCGTGGAATTTTGTGAAGTGGAATTTAATAGTTTAAGTGTTGAATTAAAAAACAAAGAATTATATAATAGATTTATTTTCATTAGTTATTGGCGTAGAAATTAGTGAAATTGAGTTTTTTTATAGTTTGGTTGTTATTAGTGGCTTGGTTGGGTTATTGGGGGTTAATGCGAGAAAATGAGGTATTGGAAAAATGAGATTGATAAGCGAGGGTTGGTGGCCTGAGATGATTAATGCCTGCACTGAAGTTTGAACAAACGCGATGAATGAAACTCAAGAACATTTATTCGAGGCTTCGTAATCAAATCGAGATCCATCAAAATATGCCTTTCAATGTAATTTGACTAAATTTAACAATTCTTTTTGTTGAAATCTTTTTTTGAAATATTCTTTAAAGTTTTTTTCTCCCTGTTTTTTATACAAAGTTTGCAAGATTCATTAAAAAAATTAGCTTTAAATGAGCCAGTCTGAGTGAAATCAAATTATGTTAATCCAAGCATAAACATTCGAAAAACTTTTTATGGGTTTTATTGGTTTTTTCTACGAATTTTTTAAAACTTTGTTTTAAAACATAAGAAAAAAATTGAATTTTGAATATTATGAAGAAATTGTAAAAATTGTTGTTTCTTTACATTTCATTTTGGGAAGTTTTTTTCTGAGCCAAAAATTCGTTTTTGAGTTTTAAAATTTTTGAAGCGGAGATTATTCTTGCCCGTTTCATTGGTTTTTGAAGTTTCAGATATTTAAATCTTTTTTTTATTTTATTTAATATGAAAAAATCAAACTTTAAAAACGTACTTTTAAAATCAAAATAGAATAATATTTTAAGAAAAACTTCTAAAATAATATTAAAACTTCAAAAAAAACTCAATCAAACTCGTGTCAAGCTATTTTCTTATAAATAGCACTTTTATTTTTTTTAAATTTAAACTTTTAAATCTTTTGAGCATTTTGTAAAAGTGAAACAGCTAAGAAACTTTCTATTATAGACGAATGCCAAAAGTTGTTAATATTTTACAGTTTCAAAATTCATGAAAAAAATGAACATCTAGCAGACCTCAATCATAAACACCCGGAAAAATAAAAGCACATTGGAGTCCACTTCATACGTCTTCCATCATCAATCTCCGAAGCAGCGAACAAGCCCAAAGAAGCAGGAAGGGCATTGTCACGCGAGACACAAATAATTAAGCGAAGCCAACTTTGAATTAGTGCCTTTCTGACGGCATAGGCATTTGTAGTGGATGGATTTGATTTAATTTAATTCAATTGCGGTAGCAAATGTAGTTGTTTTGTTATGCCAGAGCAGTATTAACATCCTTTTTCCCAATGATCACAACCATCATCAAGCTCATCATCATGGGCATCAAAATCAAAATCCCATTAAGCCGACTTGGTTTCTTCAACGTATCATTTGGTTTCAGAAATCATTATTTCGCCAGTCAAACGTCAAAACTATTCTTGGAAGTTTTTCAAAAAAACTTTAAAATGTCGTCATTTTGGAGAACTTTAATAGCCTGTTCAGTCGCTCATGTAGCGTGACGTCATAAAGCGAAAGTTGATTCCATAGACCGGAAATTTGAATGATTTTAAGAAGAAAGTTGAAAACGGAAAAAGAAAGGAAGTTTTGATTGGTTTGGATTTGTTTGATTTGTTCAACAACGATCAAGAAATATTTGTTCATTAAACTAAATAATAAAATTATAAGATATTATATTTTATATTTTTTAAATTTATCATACATTTTTTTAGTAAAAAATCTTAAGTTTTTACGGAAAAAAAATCGCAAAAGATTTTTCATAGCTTTAGAGAGTCTAATGAGAACTGACTTCTTGACTATGAATGACACCGCATTAAGTGGCAATGTAAAAACGCAAATAAAATGATTAAAATGCTGAATAATTGATTTACAAAATCATTTTCTTTTTCTTTAAATATAAAAGTATTAAATTTTATTTCAGATCAACATTTGTTTTTTTAATGTGAAGTGTAAAACTTAATATTTATTTTCAAAGTTTTCAGCTGATTTTATGTTTAAAGCATCAAAGTCCATATGAAAAAAGAATGAAATAATCACGGCGTCAGAGGCATAATAAATGAGGGGGGAACATGAGATGAAAGGATTTGCAGGAGCGTGGTTGATGAGAATGATCGACTTGGGATGGATGGAAGGATAGATTGTGGAGTGAATGGTGGGTGAATGAAAAAAAGAAGAAAAAATAAGTGCAAAAATACATTAATTTGGTTAAACAATAATTACGCAAAATTATTCTCAAACGTGAGATGAAATCGTGATAGGTCGTGATAGAATGATTTTTGGATAAATTTTGAATACTCATTTTGAAAACTTCAAATATTGTATTTTGCCACCCCAAACTCCTTTTTTTTTAGTTCTTTAAAATGTTTTTAATCATGATTTGCATCAGTAAGTTAAGAATAACATTCACCGAACAGTAATAAATTAAAGAAATAAAAGTTTTAATGCTTCCATTTATAGATTTTTATTTACTTTATGAATTTTATTGTAGGCAGGTTTGATGTTTATAGCGCAAAAAGGGCGTTTTTGAGTGCTTGTGTTGTAAGCGAAAAGCGATGTAATTTTGTAGCGATGTGCTGCAGATATTCAAGGTGAAGATGGTCTGGTGGTGAGAATGATGGGGATGAAGGGAGGAAGAGGTGCTGGTTTGGTGTTAATGGTGGTAGGATGATTGTTGGCGAGTGATAATGGTTTTTATATTTAAAAACGCGACTAAAAAAGTAACAATTTTAAAGATTTAAGAATGATTTCTATCGCTTAAGTTGCTTTTGTAGCGTTTATAAATCCCAATTAAAGCTGATTTTAACGCTAAGTGTTTTAGTGTTGTTATATTTTCCAGTTACTATAAACTTTAGTCCAATTAAGGCTTGTCTATATTTGATTTTCAATGTTTTTGCATGCGAAAATAAAGAAAGGTTCTAAAAGTTCGAACAAAATCGTGTTTTACGAATAATTAAATCGCTCAAAGCATCATTACTTGTACTTTTTAACATTTCATAAGAATTTAATGCAGTTTTATAAATTGAATAAATAATTAATTAGCAAGAATATTAATGAGACAATTATTTGAACGTTAATTCATTCGTGTATCCTACCACCATCTTTCTTATCCATGCCTCCAACAGTCTAAAAGTTTTTCAACATAAGCCCATACTTTTGAATTTTGTTGAAAGCAACTTCAGTTCATCATTTGTTACGTTCAGCTTATTTATTTCGGTACAGAAATTATTTTCTGTTCCAAAATAAAAATCTTTTACTATACTTTTACTGCTAAAACTACTTTGCTACTCAAATTACTACTACTACTACTGTTCCTTTTACTTTTTATTTTATTATTACCATTACAACTAAACTTTTTTCAATTAAAATTTTTTTTTAAAGGTTTTGAAATAGTTTGGAATATTTAGTACTATCAAGGTTAATTAACAAAAAATAATGAAGTTTTTCTCTTAATAAAACTGTAATATTTTGAATAATCAATAAAAACCCAGTTTATTAAAACAATTTTTTTTATTGATTTTTAAATAATGGGAAAAATATACTACAAAGTTATTAATATTTAAAAGTTTTGAAACTATGGTGATAGCGTCTGGGATGGCTTAAAATAATTGATGAAAACATGAATTTTTTTATTTTTTTATGAAAACTTATTCAAAAATAAAACAAACTTTGTTAAAAATTCGGAAAAAAAATTTTGTAAACAAGGAAAGCTATACAAAAAAATCAAATTCAGTAAAAAAAGTAATTAGTTTTCAAAATGAAATGCATGAAAATTAAAAACATTTTTTAATCATAATTAATTTGAAAGTTTTTCATAAATACAATTTTAAGCCGAATTCCTAAAATGATAGTTTTAATGCCGAAGGTTTTTCAAACGCTTGATCTACCCACCGTTTAGTCGCCCTACTAAGGTTGCTGGACAAAGTAACTTTGATGTTTAAATTGATGAAAATACTTTAAAATTAATATCCTAGACTTAATTTTTTTTCTTTTTTATGAAGCATTCGTTTAGAACGAAATATTTATAAATTGGAAAGGGCGGAGTGGGAAGTAGCGATGAATTTCTTTTTCCTTTCTTAATATTCACTCCAGAAAAGTAGATGGATAGATGGATGGATGGGCGGGTGGATAGTTGAATAAACAGCTAGATAGATTAATAAGACGGATAAGTATCAAAACGACCTAAATTGATTTATACAAAAACGGGTGCATGGGCTCATTTTCATTACTCAGGAACAAAAGGAAAACGCCAAAATATAAAAAGCCATAAAAACTATAGCATTTCAATGAATTCTAAAACCAAAATGCTACACAAATAAACAAATTTGTTGATGGAAATCGCCAAAAGAAGGAGAACAAACAAACAAGGCTGGTGGCGACAAGACGGATGCCTGATTGAGAAATGGCGCAAGAAATGATCGATTGGTGTCTAGGGTGATTCGTAACCATTAAGAATTAAAAAGTTGTGGATTGGTGGGAGGGAGAGAGAAAAATTAAGTTGGTGGTGATGAAGATGGTAGCGAAGAGGATGACGATAGTGGGATGGGGAAAATAAGTAGCTAAAGCGAACAAGAGACCGAAAAAATCTGTGTTATTCAAGTTTAAATTATTAAAAATAAACAGAAATAAAAGTAAAATCATAAAATAAATTGAGAACTTTAAGAAGTAATGTCACTCGAAGCCAGTAATTCAATACGAAGCGTAATCGTGGCGAGAATGAATACGTCGCGCTGGAGTTTGTGGGGTGCTTAAATTGAATGCAAGTCGTGGAAAGTGTCGAGGCTTTCAGAGAAATGAAAGACCCCCCTCTGTGCTCGCTGATGAGAATCAATCAATCGGAGCTTCGTTTCGTCGTCTTTCAATGTTTCTTAATGTGTCGCAAGATTTTATGGTACTAAGCGATGGAAATTTGTGTGTGTGTTTGTGTGTGTGTGAGTGTGTGTTTGTGTGTGTGTGTGAGTGTGTGTGTGTGCGCGCGTGAATGCAAGTTTCTGCGAAAAAAAGATTTTTGAAAAAGGTTTGCAAAGAAGTTTTCGAAAAATAAAATTTTTGGAGCATTTCCAAATGTGCCATTGCTTTTAGAATGGATGATTTGTGTGGTGAGTGTGGACTTTGTGATGTTGACTTTGCGTTAAGATCGCTACAAAAAGCAATAAAAATGAAGCTTGCCTCTGGAACGATGAGGTACAGAAATAAAAACACAAACGAATGCGTCAAAAAAATCGAAATAGATTTATATTTGAGAAAGAAAAAATTAATTAAATGTGCTAAAACTTTTGAAGGCATTACGTTAATTTATAATTTTTTCGTTTGGAAAAAAATTTACATCGAAAAAAGTAACAAACTGATTTTTTTAACGAATTAAAGGTTAAGAAATAGAATAAAAACTGTAAAAATGAATCAACAAAGATGCGTAAAGGTCTTAAAACGACTTAACTTGTTCATAGCGGTCATATGCATCGATAATCCTATCTGCAATCCCTCGCTTACCACATTTCCTCGTCTTTCACAGCCCTCACTCTTTGACCTCACTGCTGATTTGTTTTTTTTTTCAACGAAAAATGTTTTTCATTAAAAAACATTAAAAAAAAATTTTTTCTTGTTATATAAATGCATATAAATTTTTTAGACAAATGCGTTTAGTTCGTTTTGAAAATTTCTTCCCAGACGTGGTTTTTAATTCAAAAAAATTCTTTCAACGATGAATTTAGTTTCTTGAAAAGTTTGAAAAACTTTAAGTAATATATTTCAAGCATTTTTCATCACACGCGCCTATAAACTCAAATTATTAAACTTTTCAAAAGAAGAGCGCATGACGGGAACAAAAAAACAGTCACGTAAACATAAATAAAACTTTTTAAAATAAAACTGCATTCAAATGTTTTAAAAAATTGAAACACAAAAATCGTGGGCATAACATACAAACACCCAAAAAATCACAGAAACAAACATACAAAGTCGTATACAAAGTTTTCGTCCAAGGACTGTAGAAAGGTCTTGAGGATGGTAATTGCATAAAAGACATTAACGGGCCCCTAAAAGTGGATGCATTTCCTGAGTCAGCATCTGCTTACTGCACAGTTTCCTGCACTTTTAGTTTGATGTTTGGCCAGCATTTAAGTTGCCAACATTATTCAATGACAAACTTTTAAAGTTCTACACAGATTTGCAAAATATTTTTCAGATTCTTTTTTTTTTCGATTTGAGAATTTTTAGTTTAAACGCAGTCTGAACATTTTGATTTTGCTTTTCCAATAGAGGTCGGACATGGACGATTTTTCATTCCCGGTCCCGTCCCGTTCCCGTAATTTGTTTTCCCGTCCCGTCCCGTTCCCGATGGGACATCAGAATTTTGATTCCCGTCCCGTCCCGTTCCCGAAATTTTTTTTCCCGTCCCGTCCCGTTCCCGATGGGACATCAGAATTTTGATTCCCGTCCCGTCCCGTTCCCGAAATTTTTTTTCCCGTCCCGACCCGTTCCCGAAAGCTTTTTGTTTTTTTATTCATTTTCTCTGGTCACAAACTTACTAGTTCTAACATTTCTTAAAATTTATTATTTGAAAGTCAGAGAATATTTCTTTTAATAAAATTTAAAAAAAACGATTTAAATTTCAAATATTTATTGAAATGAAAATATTGAAGTTAGTCCTTGTTTATGAGTAATTCAATCAAGTCTTTATTGCTTTTCACACGGGTTAAACCGTTAAGAGTTTCAGCTTTCAAATGAGAGGATTTTGGGTCTGAAGTTAAACGACCACATAATGAAAAATTCCGTTCACAGGGAATATAACTTGCAGATATACTAAACAAAATTTTGGCTACTTCTTGTAGTATTTTAAAATTGCTCATTTTACTCCAATGAAATAAAACTTCTTTATAATCTTCTATTTTTTTGGGATGTAATTGTGAATATTTGTACTCTTCTGAATTTTCTTCTTCGTTCATTATTATTAATTCTTCAATAATGTTAGAAATATGTTTTTTGACAACATTCTTATTCTCCACAACTGCAAATATAAAATCATTCGTATAATTTGATAGTATAATAATTTTATTATAATTTTTACGTTATAAAAACAAACATAATAGGTCTAAGTAACCATCATTTGTTTTTTTTCTCAACGGCACTGCAGCTTGGTCTGGCTGTACAAAATAGAATTAAATTTTCTCTAATGAAAGTCTTGGTATTTATTTCTTTTCTATTCCAAACTTTTTTCCTATTATTCTTTCATACTGGGGATGCAACAGACATGCTGTCATATGAATAAGATCAATGGCATCACTTCTTTTGTCGAAATGATCAACCGAGCAATCATTTGGAAATTAATCATTCAAATTCAAAGTATTAATTTATAAAATTAAAATAATATAACTGACCATTTTGATTTCATCTGAAAAGTTTTCATCATCACCCATTTGTTCTAATCTCCCTAATCTTTGGACTCATCATAACAACTTCAAATGTAGTGTTGGAGATTTTGACATTGGCAATGGTGGCTTCGTTATACATTTCTATTGCATTTAATACTTATTTTAAGTACGGAGTATCGATGAAATAAAGATTTCCATACTTAGAAGTTTGCTGAAAAATCATTGTTAAAGAATCCAATCCCAATAACTGTTATTCCCGTTTTTCCCGTTCCCGATTTAAAAGTTGATTCCCGTTCCCGTCTTTTCCCGTTCCCGATAAGAATGTTGATTCCCGTTCCCGTTCCCGTCCCGAAAACCTATTCCCGGTTCCCGACTTTTCCCGTCCCGAAATTAATTTTTATTCCCGTTCCCGCGGGAGTCCCGCGGGTACCCGCAGGTACCCGGTCAGATCGGGTACCCGGTCCGACCTCTATTTTCCAATAATAAAATAATTTTCAAAGTGTTTTTTTAGAGTGATTTTAAAGAATTTTAAACTTTTCTATCCGATTAAACAGCTTAGCGGAGTACCGATGCATATTTAGAAAATATAATTTTATGTATTTATATGACTAATGGTGTGACTTAGATTTATTTGCGCAAGTTTTTTTTACCCTAATCTGTTTTAAATAGCCATAGATCCAACTTTTCGCTACATAGTTCTTCTTACATTTTAAAATTCACTTGTGTTGTATTGAAAGATGTGGAATGAATATATTTTTTTATTAAAAATTGTAAACGATAAAGGTTTCCTATAAAAAAGTAAAATTTCACTTGAAGCCACTGCACCCAAAAGATTTCATTAACGAACCCATTATAAAAATTAATTTAATGCAAACTCCTAAAAAACTTCCAAGTATATACGGGAATCTCTAATGCAAAATCGAAGTATTGATCAAAAACCCGAAACGAAATGAAACATGTTTTTACATTCAGTTCCTAAAAGAATTTCTATTTGACATTTTTCATATGCAAATTTTTGTTTTATGAATTGTTTAGTATAAGAACACCTTTCACTGCCAAAAGCTAGTTTATTCACTGAATCACAATTCCTGCATTGTTTCAAGCCGCATCTCTTTGTTTTCAACCAAAAATAAAAGTTTTTGGTCCTTAAGAAATAAATTGAGCGAAAATTTATTAAAATGTATTTTGGTGTAGTAAATGAAAGGGGAAAAATGTATAAAATCGATAACAGTAGGAAAATAAGATAAAATAAAATTATTATAATTTCAGGTAAAATAAACTAATTAGTATTTTCATTAAAACTAGTTTATAAAAAAAGCCTCTACAAAATTCCCAAAACTTTAAAGTAAACATGTGTAGTCACTAAAAACTGTCAAAATTAATGTTTTTACATTCAAAAAATCATATTTTAAAACCCGAAAATTGCGTATGAATGTTAGAGAAAGAGGAGGAGAACAATGAAAACTAGCATACATTCTTTGTAGCAAGTGGCCCAGATCTGAGCAAGCGACAAATCCACTTGATAAAGGAGGAGAGTGGCTTTATATGACATGTTGAGCGCTGTGAATGCTATTGCTGTGGTTGCCATGGTTTTGTCAAGGTGCTAGAAAACGTGATCTAAAAAAATTGAATTGGATTTTTATTCTTTATTCATTTTTTCGCGTTTTATTCAGCAATCTGATTAAAATTGAGAATTAACCCATCCCCCTCTCATATTAATAATAATATTATTTATATATCCATTAATTCATGTATTTAGCTTTCCGCATTCTTCAACCATGTAATTTCTAAGATTTTTATTTATTTGTTCTTCCATTCTTTCAAAGCACATTCGTTCAGCATCTGCTACACAGGTAGTTATTAGAGGGTGTGGTTTTTCTCTCAAAAAACTTAACAGTGAAATTATTTCTAAGTTTTTGTTAAACATTTTGTCAAAACTAAAAACGATTTTAAATTTTTGTAAAAAAAAATTATATATATATTTTTCCTAGAAATATTGAGCCATTATGAACGCTGTTTTCTTGAATATCCTTCCATGAAACTGTTCAGTAGACTCTTGATTTAAATCAATAATTATTAAAAAAATAACTTTTCACATTTATATACTTTAAAAAAAACGTGAATTCTATGTTGTTGAAAATTTTCTCAAAGGGGGTCACATGAATTCAAAACTCAACATCAGAATATCGTATTTCCTTTTTACGACTTGGAAACTATTTTTAATAACGAACATTAATTTTATTAATTTAAAATAAATATTAAAAACATAAGAAAAAAAAAATATATATATTTTGGAAACTTTTTGAAATTTTTATTTGAAGACCAAAAGTTCAGTGAAGTTTTAAAGTCTAAGAACATTTGAGGACTTTCTATTCCGTTAACTTTTCCGAAATTTTATTAATAATTTTTGAATTTTTCTGAAAAATTTCATTTTTTCGAACATAAAACTTTTTCTTAGATTCCTGTGAGAGTGTTTTTTTTATTATAGAAATATGCCAGCGTTATTTCGTTTTATATTGAACTTCACGATCGATAGCTTGCTGAAGATACTATTTTATGGTCTTTTAAGTAATTTTTTTATTAAAAAATCTAGAATGCTTTTTTGAAGAATATCAAGTTATAAATACAATTTTTAAATCATTTTCTATTTAAAAACTGCGAAAGTTTTTCTAAAGTTAAAAGATATTAAAAAATAAATTCATTTTCAATTTCTTCAATTAAAGTTTTTAAATTTTCGAAGGCTTTAAAGAACATTTATTGTTTTATACGCGAGCTAAACGTCATGAAACGACGCTTTTTTGCGAAGTTGATGCTCAAAGTGGAAATAAAAACGTCGGAGTGCGAACTGTGGAGCATTATAACATCTCATAAATTCATAAAACTTTAATTACATACTTCACAAAATTGAATGGCACTTTATAAATAAAATTTTTCATTAGTCTTCACAAAGCATTTAAATTATTTTTCATTAGATCAACTTTTTTTAACTCAATTATTTATCAAATTTTTGGTTTTGTGAACCTCAAGTGACAAAAAAGTGACTAGACGTTCAACTATTACATTAATGAATAAGGTTTGCTTTATTGAAGAAAATTATGAATTATTTGTGTTTTTGTAACAATTTTTTGTTTTGCTTCAGGGCTAATAGATTTTTTTATTTTTCATTAAAAACTTTTTTCAGTTATTTGATAAAACAGCCTTCCTGTATAAAGCTCCAAGGCGACTATTAAATTGATTATGCAGACTGTAAGAAAAACACATTCGATAAAAAATCAAATATTAATTTTTCTAATTAACTGAATGTATCATCTAAGTATATAAAAGTATATAAAATAGTTTTTGATATAAAAAGAAACCTTAAATTCTGGATAAAAAAAAAGGATTTGTTAAAAACGAAAACTCTGAAGAATTTCTTGGCAGCATCATTAGGAAGCTCGGCATCAACCACCCTGACAAGCACATTAGTGACCAATTTTTGCCTTCACTTTTAAACACCTTTGAAACATTTATTTTATTTGCATGTAAAACCGAAGTTATTTATATAAATTTACCAGTTCTTGAGATATTTATTCAGTATGATAAAAATTCATTTCTTAATAAAAGATCTCACAGCAAACCAAACAGCCACACAAAAGCACAACCACAAGCACCCACCTTTGACACACTCATACTCAGCTTCGAGGTACGAAGTGAAGTCTTTGGGGCATGGTTTCGTCCTCACCAGAGAGTAGTCAGACACGCTCATCTCACACGCCCTCTTGCCCGAACAAACGTGGTCGAGACGGTTGATGACATCGGTCGAGCACCAGTCGTGACCGAAGTTTCTCGTCACGCAGCGGCCCAGCTTCATGCGACCGAAGACCGCTTTGGTCATCAGCACGACGTGTTCAGGTGGACATCTGGCCTTGAAAGACTCTGTCAGGCAGTATTCTAGTCCGTCTGGAGAAGGTTGGAAGTTGGTTTGAGGTTTGAGGTTGAAGGTAGTGATTTGGGAGTAATAAAGAAAAACATGCTGGTTATTTAAACAATCATTCTTAGAAAAACTTGTATCGATTAAAAATAAAAAAAGTAAATAAATATTTGATAAAAAAAACAGGCATAGGAAAAGTGTAATAATAAAGTGATGAAATCGTGTGAGTGGTGAGATGCTCGGTGCATTTTCAATGCGTCAGCAGAGCCTTAAGTTCTGACTTAGTGTAATGGCTGTGACGACTTGAAGCGTGAAATGAAAATTCTCATTTAGTCTTTACGGTAAAGATTACCAGCTTCAAGATTTTAAAATATATGTTAAGATTTAATTTTCATGATTTTTAAATATATTTGTTTCATTTGAGTCGTTTTATATATTTTTGTTTTAATTAAATTAAATTATTTATTTATTGATGTGAGCTTCGCAAAAACTGGTTGCGTTTACGCTTAAAATATATTTTTTAAATTTTTTTTAGGATTTTAAGTGAAACTTTGTTAGAAAATTGATTTATTTTTTCATAAAAATGCACTTGTTTCAAGTAAAAATTGAAGAGTATATAATTTCCAAAGCCTTATTTTATACTTATTTTAATAAATTAAATTAAAATTAAATCTTGTTCTTTTTGGTAAAAAAGGTTTTTAACAATTTTAAAAATCATAAATAAAAGATTATTTTTTATTTTTGCGATAAATATCATAGCAAAACGTATAAGTAAAGATTATAAGATATTTTTCAAATACATTTTAAAAATGAAATAAAACTGTTTTTTACAAAACATGCTATTTAAGAACATTATTATTTGTTTAAAAACAATAGTTTTTTGGCCTTTTAGTTCGGAAATAATTTTTATCCGTCTATTTCAAAACTCAAATATTTTAGTGGCCATAATGCTTTTGTTTTCAGATAATTTGAAAAAAAAATGTTTAACAAATGTCCGAAGATTTTGGTGTTTTACGGTAATTAGAATTAGCAGTTTCAAATATTTTAATTAAAAAATTTTTTTTAAAACGATTGAACGTTTTTAAATTAATTAATAATTTTTATTACATCCTTTATTAACTAAAAAAGTAGACTTTGAAAATAACAAACGGTTTCGTTTTAAACATATTTGAATTTAAAAAATTCAAATAAAATTATTTTGAAGATTACTATTCAAACTTAAATTGTAAAAAAACTATTTTTTTAAAGCAAATAAATAAAAAGGTGTATCAAGAATAGCAATGTAAAACTCTAAAACTAAAATAGAATTTAAATTGTAAATTTTACAGAAACATTTTTTTTCAAAGTTATTTAAAAAACAAAAAGCATCTTTTCATGGATTGTTTCAAGATCTATATATTTTTTTTAAATAAATATATATTTAACTTGGAACACGAGTGAATTAATAGAAGAATGAATGAATAACTCGATGACTTCTCAAATGATTTGATGAACTTTCGAGCGAAAGGCTGAATCAGAAGTTGAGGAGTGATTAGGTGGAAGGTGCTTGGATGGAAGCAGACTGCTGCGGAGTATATTGGATGGATTGTGATTGAAATAGATGGAAGAGGAGGAGTGCACAATCAAGGAAAGAAGTCATTAATATATTTCACGCTCGAGGCTCTCTGGTGATGGAGAAGGAATAAATATAAATCGAAAGGAAATGAAATAGAATCAAATAATTAAATAATTGGAATAAAAACTAGCTGATTAAAACATTCTATAAATATTTAATCATAAATAAAGTATTGAATAAATAATAAATAAACTATCGAACAAGCTTTATAGCAGCCTATTGGTAGATTGGCGGAATTGGATTGTGGGACGGGTGATGGTGTTTAGGGGTTGATAGATTGGAGGAGGAGAAGATTGATTAAATGGATGATTCGATTGGACAGGGCGGGTGAGGAAGAAAACGAAAAAAATTGAAAGCTACACTAAGAGAAAAGAAAAAGATTGAGAAGGGAGCGAAGGATGGTTGTATTAAGGATCAGTGAGGGAGAACTCGAATGATAAAATCAGTGAAATAAAATGTATTCAACAAATTTATTTAAACATGAGTGTGAGTTGATGTGAAAAAACACATAAAAACGGTAAGCAAAGGTGGAAATAAAAATAGGGGAGAAAAAAACGGAAAAAAATGAAAAAAGAAGAAAGGAAGGCGACCTGGAAAACTGATTGGATAAACGGGCGAGAGAGTTGAAAAGCCCATGAGATCGCTACGTCATAATTTCTGGATATAGAACTTTTTTGTAAGTTTTTTAAACCATTTTTATTCCGAAGTGTAAGGGGTGTATAAAACTTTATAGTTTGAATTTTGCAACATTATTTTTTAGTCGCTTTGATTTTTGATTTTTTGAAGACATAGAAGGTGTTTTTTATGTAAATGAAATGCTTCTGTAACTGCTTTATAAATTTTGGTATTTAATTAATAATATTTAATAAATTAAAAATAAATTGTTTAATTTTTATTAGTTTTGTTCACTTCTGTAAAAAATCTTCAACAAAAAGTTCTGAAAAACAATGTTTTTTTTTATTTAAAATTTTGAATAAATATCACTCTTCAGATGTATTTTGACAGTTTTAAATTCTAAAAAATCCATTTTTATCATGATTTTAAGTTTGATTTATTACTGATGGTTAAATATGAAAAACAAAATTTGAAAGTTAAATTTATTTTAATCAAATGTAGCACAGCAACTTTCTGTCATTAATAATACGAGTTGGCGCTCGAATAAACTCGACAAATTTATTATCACGGTCGAGTTGATTTTTCATTTCTGAATATATTAAAGCATGAAAAAAACATTTTAAGCTACTATAAAAATATGAATAATAAATAAAACATTTTTCATGAAATTCAGAACTTTATAATTAAATTTTCCGTGAATTATTTTTTCAAAATAAAAAGAATGACAAAAACAATAAAATGAGCTTAAACTTTTTAAAGTTAAATATTATTTTACAAGGCACAAAAAACAATAAACACGAACAATCCGTCAAAAAAATATCGTTCAAGCAAAAAAGACTCACTCAATGCTGGTAGAGCACTCGAGCAGAAGACGCAGAAGAGAACAAAAGTGGAGTGGAGGTTTGCCGTCATTGTGGTTTAAGTTCCTCTTCGATTTTAGGCTTTTCAGTAATTTATTTGTGCTTTGTTTCTGTTTTAGTTTATTTTTTTCCTCTTTCGGTTCTTTTGTTCTGTTCACTTTTTTATTGTTCCAGATCCTTGATTTTAAGGTATCTTCATTCATGTAAATTGTTTCAAACTCGTGTTTTACGTTTCTTTATGGGCTCCCATTGTCTTCAAGCAAATGATCTCTTTTTTGTTTTTTTTCTGTTTTTTCCTTCAATGATTTTTTTCATAAAAAATAATTTTGGATATTGTATGGAATAATCTATTAATTTTGAAGTTTAGATTTTTAAAATGTCTATTGTATTTTTTAAAGTTTGATACTTCTTAATATTCAAAAAAATTTCAACTAAAACGACATAAATCTTCAAGGCTAAAATTTGCAAAACTTTAAAACTCTAACAGTCTTTTAAAAGAAAAACCATACAATTAAAAAAGAATATTTATACGCATATAAAAGAAATAAAAGTTGTCGCAGAAGAGAATTTTGTTGAAGACTTGGTCAGGAGGAGCTGGTGTTAGTGTGGTTGTTAATTAGAAAAGCCTTAAGAAGTCATAAAAGTGGGTTATTTCGGCAATTGAAGAGAGCTTTTGGTGAAGTTTGCTCCCGTTGCGCTGCCTGAATCGTCATTCGGCTTGATTTGTTGCCATGTTTCTGGGGTTGCTGTTGAGTGGATTGTTGTGGCTTTAAGAAAATCTATAAAAAAAAGGTTTTTTATTTAGATTTGCTTCATTGATTATGGAAGTAAGTCTGATTATGGAAAGTATATCTCACCCTTCAGGAAACATTTAGTAAAATGCTTTTTCGCAATAGTACTGTTTTTTGCATTAAATTTGAAAAAAATTATTACTCAATATTAATTGAAAAACTAAAAGTTAAGTACTTTTTTTTCTCCAAAAAAGACTATTTATATATATATATATATAGTTTAAATATATTTTTCCCAAATCTAATTTTTAAAAGCTTCGATATTTTTGCAAAGCTTCCTACAATCACTACAAAGCCTCGATACAAACTCCCGAATATATACCTAGACCATTCATACTCACACACGACCATGTGCATAAAATCTTTACTACGTGTAAAGCATATAAAGATATTTACAATGTACTAGATTTATTTTATTATATACATATAGATTTTGTATATTCCAGCGTATAAGTTAAATGCATTGAAACATAAATACTTCAAATTTATTTATTTCCATTTAATTATTTCCATTTATTTATTTACATTTATTTATTTCCATTTATTTATTTACATTTATTTATTATCATTAAGTTATTTTTATTTATTCATTTGAAGGCTCTATTGTATTGACTGGGAATTCCTCGGGTGAAGAATCCAGTATGAAGACGCTTCATAAAACACTGTCATGTTTGAGTGATGGAAAGACCGTGTTCCTTTCCCACACCAATAGAAGATAACGAGGATAGAACAGAAACGATGAATTTTTTATACACTTTTATTTAAAAATATTTTTTTAAAGATTTTAAAATGGATTGATAACGTAAAAGTTGACAAAATATTAACTTTATCGTTTTTTTTTGCTTTTACAGCTCTGGTGACCAGTGGCGTAAAGAAGAATAATTCAGAGAGTTAATAGTCGTCCAACAAGGGCGATGTGAAAGCTCGATCCATCATTTTAATGGCTTTATGATGATTACTCGAATGTGGATCGCATGGGAGGCTATTGATCGCTAAATTACAAATCAATTAATTATATTGTTTTTTTTGTCATTAAATATTCAGTTTGCATCAGTTTACGTGGGAATGAAGAAATGTTTTCAGATGTATTTAAAAAAAATTAAGTTAATTTACACAATCGTCAACATTCATCAAAGCTAAGGGAAATAAACAAACGAAATACAGCATAATGCAATTGTCAAGAGCGACTGACACACACGCGACAAGAGACTTCATGAAGGCAGTGTCACAGAATTATTGATTCTAAAATAATACAACACCAAGAATGGAGGTGACAACGAAGACAATGTTCCTCACGTTTCTGGGGAGGGCGACCAGGAAATCAGAAGTTTCCCGTTTTGCGATTTCGCAACGTTTGAATATTACTTTTGCATTTTCTAATTGGTAATTGTATTTAGAGTATTGCTTTAAATTTTGGTGAATTGCATTTAAATACATTTTATTTCAAAAACTAAAACAATTATAATAGAACTTGAGAAAACACGAATATGTCTGAACGAGGTATGGAAAGCTCGAGATAGTTCTGTTGGATGACAGATCATGTGGAGGAACAGTCATCAAAGTAAGGCAATTTAGCAAGAGAAACAAATTCGCTGAGAAATTGCATGCATGAAAGTTTAAAAGGGAAAAATTAATTTAACAATTTTCTTAAAATGTCATTAAAAAACAGTTTAAACTATTTTTTCAAAATTAAAACAAAGAGAAGTTGATTATTTTCTTGAAGATTTTTTTCCAGGTGTTAACAACTAATTCTTACAAAACCTCATGAGCAAGTTTCTTCGTGTCTTTTTGTCTACGAGTACGTGCACTGATGGTCGAGAATGATTAATGGTGTGATTCTGATTAAGTTAATGGCTCCGTGCGTACGCATGTTGTTATGACTTGTGTAGCGATGGGAGAGCAGTGGGTGGGTGAGTGCAAAGCGAATAGTTTATGTCGCCTTGCATGAAGGTTTGTGAAATAATTTTTCATTATTAACTTGAATAGTTTATTTTTTAGTAACTCAAACGTTCTGAAACAAAATCTGGTTTTGAAAATATTCGAAGTTTGTTGGTTGAGGTAAGATTTACGTGGTGGTGTGGATGGCAAATTGTATGAGAGAATGACTGCTTTTGATGTAAAATGGAAAAAATAAATCGAGTTTTCAGGTTCATTATAAATTGGCTAGTTGGAAAAATAGACCCTCTGTATTGCAGTGAATTGGAGGTGGAAATGATAGAAGATGGAAGATGTTCGCCCCAGGGTGTTCTATTGATGGAACGATGAAATCATCGGTTTCTTCGTCGTGAAAAGATCAATTAGTGAAAATAAATTATTTAGATGTTAAAAAAATTGTAAGTTATGATTGAAGGAAGTTTTAGAGAAAATAGGTTTTTATAACTGGTTAGATAGATATAATATTGATTGCATTTTCATTTAAAAATTCTAGTTTAATTATTTCTCCATTTTAGTAAAAAATATATTTATTTAATTTACTATTTTTTGCAAGAAAATCTTACAATATTTGTGTATTTGTTTCAGTGATCTATCTTTGTTTCGTAAGTGTATTACTTTACATACATTTTCCTTGATGCAAGCTTGAATTTATTCGAGCGCGCTTGTTTTATGTTTTTACGCGGAAAATTGTTATTCTTTTTCAAAAATAAATGTTTCAATCACATTTATTTAATAAAATTCTAAATAAAATATTATCAAAATTGCTTATAACAGTTTTTTCTAGAGTATAAATTTAATTTTATCAAAATATTTTTTAAAGAATAACACTAACATTTAATCAACCTAATATTTTTGAATTATTTCAGTTTTTATAACTTTCCTATTAAAAAAATTTTTTTTTAGCAGCCTATCAATTTGGTTTTTATATAATCCGTTGGGTTTTGGATTTTGTTGCAGTGTTTGCACACATCGGTCCATTGTCCATCTTGTCACCAGCCACAGAACGTCAGCTGTCTTTCTATTGTGTGTTCTTTTTGTGTTTAAACGATTTTTTTTCTTTTTTCTATTTAAAAAAATTATATTGTGTTTTGCTTTTTTGCTTGACAGAGAATTTTTTTGGGATTTTTAACGTTTTTCACTTCTGTGCTTAAACTGCAGCGCGTTTTTTATTTTCAACTAAAAAAAATAAAACAAATTGCACGACGATTTATTTTCGTTTTAAAAACGTAAAAGTAAAACTGAAAATTGAAATATATACTCAAAAAAAACTAATTCTATTTTTCATATACTTCTACAAAATCAATTTCATTTTGCAAATATCTTGTCAAGAAACAAAACTATAAAAAAATAGTTTGTTTATATATGCATATTAGATGTGAGGTACTCAAGTCACGTGTGTGATCGTTAGCCAATCAGGTGAGGTTTTGGCACCACGTGGTAAAGATCGTTCAAAAGCCGTCAGGAAAGAAAAACATTACTTCAGATCGATCCTGCTTTATTAAATTGCTTTTGTTACAAAAAATATTTTTCATAAAAAATGGAAAAAAATGTTTTTGGGAGTGCATGGTGCCTGTTTGTAGAATGCTTGATGCTTTGAAAAGATTTCAGACTTTTTAAAGTTGAAAATAACATCACGACACTCAAAATGGTTACAAAGAAAATTCTAAATTCAATCTAAATACGCGGCAGGTTTAGAACTACAATGTAAACGTATTTATGAGACATTTTCCGAAAATAAACATTTATTTATTTATTTATAAATGTAAATAATTATGAAGAACAAAAATATAGTGAAATTAAGTAATTATCAAAAGTACCTTAGCTGAGAGACTTAATTAGAGTTGTTTGCATTGAGGGAGGTAGAAATGCTGAGTGCCTGTCGTGAGGTTTCTTGTCCAATGAAGTTCTCTTCTATCACTATAAATCTATCTCTAGAAATCTATCACTGACAATTACTCAAAACAGTACGTTTTTTTTGTTTTTGATTATGATGATGATGAAGAGGATGACGATGATGATGATGATGATGAGGAGGATGACGATGATGATAATGAGGAGGATGAGGATGATGATGAGGATGATGATGATGATTACATGTCACGCGATTTACGAAGGTACCGGAAAGAAGTAATAATCACTTGTCAACCCCTGCTTTCTCATCTCTTCCTTCCTTCCTTCCTTCACTGCATCTCTCACTTTATCATTTTATTCCTTCTTATTACTCATTACCGTACATTTTGATATTCATTAATCACATTTTATTTAGTTTTTTTTCGTTGTTTTTTATCATTTTCTGCATCACCTCTATCATTACAATCTTCTTGTTGAATTCTCTTTATACTTATCAACAACAAAAACAATATTATCATCATCATCATTATCATCATCTACAGCAGCATTATCGTCATCATCACCATCATCATAATCATCATCATCTGAGTTCTTCTATCATCATGGATATGCTACCTCCATCTATCTCCATCGATAATACGGTAGTTTTAAGGTCTTAAGCCAAGTTTTATGATCAAATGAAAACATTATATTGTTAAAATAATTATTTTGAATATTTAAAAATGGGAAAAATGTAAATTTACGTTTGAAAGTTTTTGCTTTTTGCAAGTCATTTTATATTTTCAGCTTCTTGAACATCTTTCAAATATTTCCAATATTTCAAATATTTGCAATTTTTTACTTTACAAAAAATTGAAATTTGAATCTTTAATCATTTAAATTTTTAAAACAGATTTTTAGAAATGTTTTCAAAATTAAGGTTTTTGATCGAAAGATACTCTGGTAATTGCTGCATTAAATAATTGCTGTACAATGGGCCGTTTTCAAAATTTCCATTTAAAAATTAATTTCTACATTTTTTAAATATTTTATTTTTCGGTTTACTAAATGAAGTTTTTCAATTTTCGAAAAAAAACTTTCGTCTTATTAACAAATTAGGAAAATTTTTATTTTCTGAGCTACAAAATCACTTTTCAAAAATATAAAAGCCTAGAATATTTTTCGGACCTTGGTGGAAAAAAAGTAAAGTTTTGAAAGTGATAATTTATTCGAAAGATTTGTAAACAAGTTCATGCAGAAGAATGTCTGAATAATATAATGCAAAAGACTAACAGCCTCATTTAAGCCATAATAGTGTTTATTTTTAAACTAAAATATATATACACTAAATATAAAGTAGGTATATACATAATGGTGAGTATGAAAGGGTGTTTAAAAGCTTAGAGAGTTACTTTTGAATGTTGAAAAAAAGTAATTCTATTTTAGAATAAACTACACTATCGTGAAGAAGCAATTATTTACAATGAGTTTATTTCGTGATCTTGAAGTAACATTTAACCCATTAAACTAAAACATGTGGTGAAGTTAAGACAGATTATTCATGGTCGAGACTAAACGCCAACACTGAATGGCAAAACAAAAAAATTAGTGAAAGGTTTTATTTTTTCATAGATTAAAGATGACTTTAAAGATGACAGTTTTGCACAATTTTTGCTATATCGGATGAAAGCATCAACTAGGAACGGAAAAAGACATTAATGCAAAGAAATGAAATTTCCACTGACATTTTAAACGAATCTTCTAAAAAGGCAAAAAAAAATTGAACGTATTTTAGGTTAATAATAATTTATTCAAAAATGATAAAAACTTGCCAATAAACGTTAATAATATTGAAATAAATAACACATTCAAGAAATGTTTAAATATTCATTTAAATATGAGCATAAACATAAAAACAAATTAACTTTCACACGCCAAGCCAAGTACTCAAAACTCTTCAAATTCTTTGCTAAACTTGTCGGTTTGGCCGACGTGGAGGGTTTCTTCGTCGTACTGGTCGAAGTTGCTGTGGTCACCAGGGCCCTTCGACTTGGGCACGAAGGGAGCCTCACTCTGGTGGGGAGGAAGAAAAAGTTTTAAGAAAGTTTGTTGGTTTTGTGCGATTAAATTCTTCGAGAATTGAACTAGGTTGGATAAGTTGGAATGAGAGGTTTAAATAATCTAGTTTTAAACATTAATTTATTTAGACGACGGTTATTGAAGAAACTTTGTTCCTCATGTTCCTCACCAATCTTTTCCCACCTTTCCACATCCGACCAACCTTTCTCTGAAACACTGCCACCCAGTCGAGACAACTCATCCACTTGTGGCCTCTGATGTCCTGCACTCCGTTCTTCAAATTGCCGTACCTTTTTGTCAGGTCCACCTGTCGATCGGTCGATATATTTTTCACAAACTTTATTTGATATTATGCAAGTTCAGTAAATTAAAAATTGATTATTTTAATATCGTGTTATTTTTTTTAGTATTTTTCAAACCTGCAACAAACTTCTTAAGAGGTCTTTAATCTCGGCACTCATGTGGGAAGGGAAGCGGACCTAACAAATATTTTAAAACGTTTTTTTTAATCCAATCGTTTAAATAGAATATGTTTATTTCGCTTATTAAGCTCATAGAGAATCTTCAAAAACCTATATATATATATATATATATATATATATATATATATATATATATATATATATATATATATATATATATATATATATATATATATATATATATATATATATATATATATATATATATATATATATATATATATATATATATATATATATATATATATATATATATATATATATATATATATATATATATATATATATATATATATATATATATATATATATATATATATATATATATATATATATCAGACACTAATGAAGGCATTTTTATTACTAAAAAAACATTCAACTCTAAAATCTGAAAGTGTTTTTTTAGAATCGCATGAAAAGACTTGCTAAATAAACTTTTCCAAAATCAACGCACCTTTCCAGACACGATCTTCTCGTAGATCTGTATGGGCTGGTCGGCGAAGAAGGGAGGGTAGCCAGCTGCCATCTCATAAATCAGAACTCCCAACGCCCACCAATCGACCGCCTTGTTGTACCCCTGTTGTGGATCTATGCTGAAGATTTTTCTTGCATGAGTGGTTTAGGAGACTTTAGATCTATTTTATTTTTAAATAAACTAAAATCTATTTTATTTTGGTGGAAGATTACAAAAAGTATGATAAATATTTACTCCAGAAATTAGTTAAACTTCTCAGTTCACCGACTATCCAATTTTAAACGTTATTCAAAGTTCTCCAATTTATTTTTGAATCCATCATCTGCATCCTCCAAATCTTGCGAACCTTGCTGAGAATGATTTCAGGGGCAAGGTACTCAGGCGTTCCACACAGTGTCCACGTCCTGCCCTTCACCTTCTTCGCAAAACCAAAGTCTGTCACCTGGCGATTAAAAACTTTAATTTGTCAGTAAATTGAGAAATAACTCACATAGAATTGACGACGCTTGATAACTTTTTTTATAATTTAGTAAATTTTAACAAAAATTCTTAATTTTAAAACCAATAACTTTAGTTTCATTTAATCTCTTCCAATCAACTACTTTCTCCAGCAACCTTGACATAGCCTTGTGGATCGATGAGAATGTTTTCCGGCTTCAGATCTCTGTAGATGATTTCGAGGTGGTGCAGGTACTCGAACGCCATTACGATTTGACAGGCGTAGAACTTGCTGTGCTGTTCGCTGGCAGGAGCAATGGAGGTCGTTGTTATGGTGCTCTAGTGGATCAGTAATAGATGATTGAATTTGTATTTTTAAATTAATTAAAGCAGTTTTATATTCATTTTTTTTATTCCATGTAAAATTTATTTTTAAAATAAGTGAACTCAATTATTATGCAATTGAGCTGTCTAAATACTTGATAGAGTTTGGCGATAGCTTTTGAACTGAAGCACGCTATTGATCTTCCGAGGCTCATGGTGCTTTTATCGAGAAGATCTCAAACAACTTCTTTTAAATATCGCAAGATTATTGCATTTTCAAGTTTTTTGCCGTTTTTATTTCAAGAAAAGCACTGAAGTCAAAGGCATTTAAAAATGCCATCTTGCATTCAATTCTGCTTTACAGTATCTGTAGAATATTTCGTGCAACTAACTTTTATTGAACTGCCATACCAGAAGTTACATGAATGAAAATCGAATGAATTCATCGACCTTCAAGTCCGGGCCTTCAAACAGACTGCTGTTTCCAATTATACGTTGAAATGAGTTTTGAATGGTTTTTGCTTTTTTCATTTTTATTTTGAAGTTATTCATGGTTTTGAAATAATAAAGAGTTATCGGATTGTTTGTTCTACTTTAACCTTTAAAGCGTCGAGCTGTGAATTAACGAACGATTACAAAATGCAATTTTTAGCACTTCATTTAAGCAGAGGGAGTATTTTTGATTTAGATAAAAGTAATTATAGCATAGAGAATTACCTGATTGTGGGACAGCCATACAGAGACAAAATAATTGAAAGCGTCGAAATGCCTTGGTACGAAACTATTGACTTCCTTCAACAATGCTATGAATTATAAAATCTTGAACTCTTGGTAGTAGTAGTAGTGAAAAAAACATAATTTTTCTCGAAAAATTATTTTAAATTAAAATTGAATTTTTGTATACTAGAAATGTTTTTAAAATTGATTTGATAAAAACTCCGCTTCGACAAAAATTTTTTTTCTAATTTTTCAAAATGTGATTTAATTTTCTGGCGTGATCTGTAACTCATTAATCAATGGCTTTTAATTGGATTTTTAGACCATCACATAAACTAGGGAAGAATTATATTTTTCATATACGCTAGTATAAATCCATTTTTCAAAATATTTGCACTAAATTTCTTTTTGAAGTACGCATCTTTAAAAATCCACTTTAGTGTGTTTTTATTCCGAAAATGGTTGAATAATCTATTGATTTAAAAAAAACAAAGTATACTCAGATTTTAAAAAGAAATGTATTTTTATGTTAGTTCATGTTTTGGAAACGTCAATTTTTTGATTAGATCCGTGGGAAACCCGCCATCAATCTTTCTTGCATTCGATTCTTAATTATTTCCCATGCAGTAACATCTCGCATATCCCCGAATGTTGACCTGGGCAAGAATTTCGGAAATCATAGAAAACCCATATAAATAAAAATTTAATATAAAAACAATTTTGAAAAAATTAATATTTTCTTAAATAATATTGTAGACCGAAAAATTATTGATAAATAAATTTAAATATATCCTATTTAAATCTACTTAGATGCATTTTTATCACTACTACTTTGACCCTCTCATAAGTTAAATTTAACTTTTTAGTTAATCAATTTTGTTTAGTTTCGGAAGAGATCGAGGGCTCGGAGAAAAAGCAGTTGGAAAATGTCCGAGAAGTTACCGCAATGCAACTCTCGCACACCTTGAATTCCGCTGTCTTTTGAAGTATTATGAACAATAAAAAAAAATCATAAAAACACACAAAACAAAGGCATAAGTTTCTGGCGTTAAGTCAAAAGCCTCGTGTGATTTATGTAGCGTGAAATGAAGGAAACGCTGCTGGAGTTATAAAAAGCACATCTCCACTTTTTCTCCAGTAATAAAGCATGCGTGCAGAGACGGCTCTCAAATGGGATGAGTGTTCGCAAATGGGATCAGCACGCATTTCTGTGCACACGTATCCCTCTCTCTGCTACATTCACCAATTTCTAATATCAAATTCCTAGAAAGTATGTTTAAAAAACTTTAAAAAGTGTTTTTTTGTTTTTTGTTCTTTTTGTTTGCAGACAGACTCCTGTTTCATAGCATAAAAAATCTAGAAATATTATTTCCGTTCGCTCATATCTGTTTTCGCAATTAGAAGCTATTGCTAATGTTATTTTCAGCCGCAAATTGCTCCTCGTATCATATATTCAGTCTGCTTTAATCCAATTTAGTTGTATTGTTTATTAATTTCTATACACATTGCAAATAACTTTTACTGTATAAAATGCAATATATATTCGCCCTTTATTGAACATAAAACTAATATTATACATAAATAATTGTCAATTATTCAGAAATAATAGCTTCTCGCCAGGCTGTGCCGTCCTCAAGTAATGATCTATTACTCAAATGTGCCGTTAATTATTTACTTGCAGCCTTATTAAAGAGTCAATGAAAGACTCTAATTATATGAAACACGATGAAGAAAAACAAGTTTAAATGAAGATTGAACCTTTGGAGATTTACTTGTACAAAATTGCTTTAAAGCAAAAACACTGGCTTAAAAAATATTCCAAAAATCTTATTTTATCTTATAGCCTCCTATTTTATTTTGGTATAATCAAATAAATAATCACTCGTCAAGCATTAAATCATTCGCTTCCACTCCTCCCCCCGCAAACCTAAATCTTCCGACTCTGCGCAGATGCGAGAACATTTCCCCGCCGCCCACAAACTCCAGCACCATGTAGAGGTTCGAGTTGTCCTTGAAAGAGTCTTCCAGCAGCACCAGGAAGGGGTGGTCGATGGAGGCGAGGATGCGTTTCTCGTTCAAAGTGTGTTCAACCTGCTTCAGTTTCACCACCTGTGTCATATAATGTGCTTGGTGGCTTTTTTTGATTGGTGTATTTTATGTTTTAAATAATTGTATAGCATTACCGTTTAAAAGAAAATAGTTGGAAAGTTTTTTGAGTTTGTGAAAAGCTAAAGACAATCTCGATATGCGATAAAGGCGCAATCATGAAGGCTCCTAAAGGCTGCTTCTTTCAAATCAACGAACCCTAGCTGATCCCTCGATAGCTCATATGCAATTAAGTTATAATATGTTTTTCGTGCTTATAGGGAAAGTTATTAATATACCGGAGGCTGGAGATTTTTAAGAGGAAAGAATAGAGCTTTGAGGACGCCAAGAGTTTTGTACCGAGATTTTTAATGTTTTTGCACACAACAAAAATTAAGTTTAGAAAAACTTTTAAATATGAAAAAATTGCAAATTTGCCAAAAATCAAAATGTACTAAAAACGTTTGAAAAGCAATCAAAAAGAAACAAAAATTCCGTATGAGAAACTATTGATTTGAGTGTGCTCAGATTTAAATTGCATAAAAGTCGTAAAAGCAACCTAAAATTAAATTTGAAAAAAGAAATAATAAAATAAAATTTTAATTTTGTGTACTTCAATCGGATTACTTCTTCTTAGCTTAAACAGATCTTTTAAACTGTGTTATCTCTAACACATTTTCTTTCCCCTCGATCGCAGCCTTCATTATTAACATTGTTCTTTTGCAATAAAGTCCTTATTTCTAGATCGAAATCAATGAAATTGCCATAAAACCTCTTTATAGAGCCAGCATAAAGCATTCTACTTCGCAAGGCTCATAACTCCGCATTAAAAGACCAGAAGAAGGCAACATCGACACACGAACGAACAACGAAGAGACCTTGTGTTTGTCGAGGATTTTCATCGCGAGGAACTTGTTGCTGCCTTTGTGTTGGACGAGCATCACCCTGCCGAAAGAGCCAGTTCCCAGAGTTCGGATGCGGTCGTAGTCCTCCAACCTTGAGGCGTTCTGGAGGGGAAGAGGGTTGTTGAGTTGTTGGGTTGTTGGGTTGTTGCTTGTTGAGTTGTTGAGTTGTTGGGTTGTTGGGTTGTTGGGTTGTTGGGTTGTTGCTTGTTGGGTTGCTGGGTTGTTGCTTGTTGGGTTGTTGCTTGTTGAGTTGTTGAGTTGTTGGGTTGTTGCTTGTTGGGTTGTTGCTTGTTGGGTTGTTGCTTGTTGGGTCGTTGGGTTGTTGCTTGTTGAGTTGTTGGGTTGTTGGGTTGTTGGGTTGTTGCTTGTTGGGTTGTTGGGTTGTTGCTTGTTGAGTTGTTGAGTTGTTGGGTTGTTGCTTGTTGGGTTGTTGCTTGTTGGGTTGTTGGGTCGTTGGGTTGTTGCTTGTTGAGTTGTTGGGTTGTTGGGTTGTTGCTTGTTGGGTTGTTGCTTGTTGGGTTGTTGCTTGTTGAGTTGTTGGGTTGTTGGGTTGTTGCTTGTTGGGTTGTTGGGTCGTTGGGTTGTTGCTTGTTGAGTTGTTGGGTTGTTGGGTTGTTGCTTGTTGGGTTGTTGGGTTGTTGGGTTGTTGCTTGTTGAGTTGTTGGGTTGTTGGGTTGTTGCTTGTTGGGTTGTTGCTTGTTGAGTTATTGGGTTGTTGGGTTGTTGCTTGTTGGGTTGTTGGGTCGTTGGGTTGTTGCTTGTTGAGTTGTTGGGTTGTTGCTTGTTGGGTTGTTGGGTTGTTGGGTTGTTGCTTGTTGAGTTGTTGGGTTGTTGGGTTGTTGCTTGTTGGGTTGTTGGGTCGTTGGGTTGTTGCTTGTTGAGTTGTTGGGTTGTTGGGTTGTTGCTTGTTGGGTTGTTGGGTTGTTGAGTTGTTGCTTGTTGAGTTGTTGGGTTGTTGGGTTGTTGCTTGTTGGGTTGTTGCTTGTTGAGTTGTTGGGTTGTTGGGTTGTTGCTTGTTGGGTTGTTGGGTTGTTGGGTTGTTGCTTGTTGAGTTGTTGGGTTGTTGGGTTGTTGCTTGTTGAGTTGTTGGGTTGTTGGGTTGTTGCTTGTTGAGTTGTTGGGTTGTTGGGTTGTTGCTTGTTGAGTTGTTGGGTTGTTGGGTTGTTGCTTGTTGAGTTGTTGGGTTGTCAAATTATTGAGTTTTTAAGTTGTTGAGTTGTTGGGTTTTCGAGTTTCTGTTCGTGAGTTGATTAGTTGGCTGGTGAAAATGACAATGGGTGAAAGAGGTTTGGTGAAGAATTGGTTAATAGTGGGTGTGGAATGGGAAATGAAGAATGGGCGAACATGAAAGAATCATAAACAGAAAATAATGCGATGAATGGGTAGGTTGATACATGATGGGTTGATGAAGGGATACCTTGGGCTTGTCTTCCCATTTCTTGTTGAAGTCATCTCTGGACTGTTGCAAGTAGTTTTTAACTGGAAAAAGATATTGTTATTAATTAATATAAATAATAATAAATTTTTATATTTATCAATCCAATATAAAACAAAACAAATTCCAAAAAAATAGATTAACTTTTTGATTTTATTTTTCTTCATTAAAATTCGCAAGATGTTGCCAAATGCGAATTGTTTAAGAAGAATTTAATAAATGATCGATTTGCCCTGAATAAATTGAACCATTAATCACACAGATCCATTCAATAAAAACTATTATAAGATTCTTTAAAAACAATTTAAAGCCTTTTAGCGCGATTATTCTTATTTTTATTTCTAAGAGTTTTTATTTTAGTTTTTAAAATTTTTATTAATTGTTTCTACCATTTTTGTCTGAGTCTTTGAGAAGATTAATCAAAATTTATGACGAGTATTAAACACAGTTTTTTCATTCAATCAAATATTTTTCATGAATCTATTTAAACTACTTTTATATGTCTACTTATTAAATTATTTTTTTTAATTTCAAAAATATAAGCAAACCCTTATTTATGAAAAAATGTGAAAGCATATTATATTTTAAAGTCATCCCAGAAGATTTTCTCGAAGATCCTCTTCATCTGTCCAATATAACATGTTTATGTCTTTCAAAGAAGTTTTCCAATTTTAAAATCTTATCTTTCCTCTAATCCACGATAAGTTTTTCTAAAATTCGAATATTTTTTTAGTCATTATTGCCTATTTTCAACCTTTCAAAAATGTTAGTTTCCGTTTTATATTCTTTTTCTAAACTTTTTTACTTCATACATATAGCCACTCTCCTTCATAGTTTCCAATTGCTTCCACTGCCTTCTAGTTTCTGGATCCGACAAAACAAATTTTGGCGTCATTATTTCAATAACGCAAATCACAAACCAGCCTTTAACAACCTCTCATTATATGCCTTAATAGGCCCGTTGGGACTTTTATCTTGCAGATTTTATAAATTTGTAAAAAAAGATTTTTATTTTCAAAAACTCTAAATAATTTTTTTGTTTTTTACGTGCTTTTTTTCTTAACTCAACGGCAACAAAAATGAATGAATGTTATAATATAAGTACCAAAACCATTCAATAATCCAGCTATCACAGCACAATATACAGTATGAATTCCTCTTAGTTCAATGAAGATTATCACATCATCAACCTCCAAACCATTTTAAAACCACGAATAGTTGATTGAACCATATCACCAATCTATTAGATTTTTAGAAATGTTTCAGCAACAAATTTATTAGGATTCGCAAAAGGTTTTAGCATCGAGTTGTGCGGAGGCTTGATAGGCACAAAAATCGATGCTTGAAGGACAACTGGCAGCGCATAGTTTTTTTGTTTCGTTTTGTTTTTTTTGTTTTTTTTTTATTGTTTTAAAAATTAAATATTAAATAGGCTATATCTAATTTTTTTCCTTATTTTTCGCCTACATGTTTAGTTTTCCTGCGTGGATTTTTCAGTTAACTCTTTTTTATTAATTCAAACGCCATTTTCCAATCTAGAGTCTTTCATTAGTTTTTCTATCTCGCCAGTTCTCGATAAAATTCTTTTTCTTTTTTCACCGTGAAACCTTTAATAGCTTTCCTCATTCTAACCCCTCGAGAGTTTTTAGAATATTTTCGTGAATTCAGGCGTAATAACAACGATTCGTTCTACATACTACACACTACAGCCTCGCATAAGGCTTAGTATTAATAACAGCACAAACATGCCAGTAAATCTTTTGAATGCTTGACGTTCTTTTTTAATTCTTTTTATTTGCAGAAGCAGCTTATTCCGATTACGCAAACTTTCGAAAAAATAATTTAAAATAGTTTGATGTATTTTTATGATTTCTTGAATATAGGCGGCAGGATTATTTATATTTTGATCAATTACTTGCAGTATTTTTTTTAGAATTAAAATCAATAGCCGTTCATTTCTACTAGATAAAAATAGAAGTCCGATAGAAAAAAATCATTTTTATAAAAAAAAATTGAAGATAATAAGTTTTGAGTATTTTATGCTTTTTTCATGGACATTATTCACGTTTCAGGAAACTTTTCCATTTTTATCGTGATCTTCTTCGATCCGCAATTGATGGCAACCTCGTGGCAGCTCTCCGTGATTGCCGAAAATGTAGATCTATGTTAAGTAATTGAGCCGACAAATCCTTTGTTGTTGTTTTTCTAGCTTTTTAAAAACTATTGTTTTTTTCTTCTTTGAAAAAATATTGTTTTTTTCTTCTTTGAAAAAATATTGTTTTTTTCTTCTTTGAAAAAATATTGTTTTTTTCTTCTTTGAAAAAATATTGTTTTTTTCTTCTTTGAAAAAATATTGTTTCTCTACTTTAAAAAAAATATTGCTTTTTTAACTACTTTTTAAAACTAATGTATGTTCGGTTTAAAGGCTCATGAGTGAGAACGGTGTGTCAAGGTTTTGCTTTTATAAAAATGAAATACATGGTATGCCAAACATTTCATAGCTGTTGTAATTTTTTAAACGCAATGATTTATATAATATGAATGGTAGCATCAAAATTTGAGTTTTAAATTCATTTAATTATTCTTATTTTTATTCAAAAGTTTCACGATTTAGATAAAACTCACGTCACATGCTTATTGACACATCAATTCTGTTAGGCTTTCCATAAATCACATTTTAAAAAACACAGATAAAAGAATTTTTTTATCAAATAAAAAATGTATTTTGATGTTTTGCAAAAGACAAGTTAAAATTAACATGGAAAGATAAAATATAAAATACATTTATTAAAAACCGATTGAAAGTTGTTATTACACCTTCTGTTTACATTTTATCTTTTTCACTCTCAAAAGCGTCAATTAAAAAAAATAAATAATATGATAAGTTCTTAGTTTTGTTTTTCTTGAAAATAAACCTTTTGTGGATACTTAAGTCAAGGGCTATGTGATTTCCATTGACTTTTTATCTCCCACCTAAATATGTTCTCCAATCTTATCACAGAAATAGTTCAGTTTATCCCCTAACTCTAACGACTATTACTACTCTTATTACTACTACTACTGCTACTACTACTACTACTACTAGTACTACTACTACTACTACTACTACTACTACTACTACTACTACTACTACTACTACTACTACTACTACTACTACTACTACTACTACTACTACTACTACTACTACTACTACTACTACTACTACTACTACTACTACTACTACTACTACTACTACTACTACTACTACTACTACTACTACTACTACTATATCTTTAATGGTTTTGAGAGCTTCGGATGTTTATCGCGTTCAGCACTGTAGACTTGTTGTTTTTCAAAATGGTGTTAACACCTTTGAACTTCTATGTATTCTGTCTTTCGTGCTCCAATTCAGATCCTTCCATCCTCTAAAACCTTGAATACGAGCCTTTGTTCCATTTACGCACCCTTAAAACGTCAAAGGTTACATTTGAGTTCGGATTGATCCATTTTTGAGATTCTTTTTGAGGTCAGATTAATTAGAATTTATTTGATAAATTTTCAAAAAGGGTAATAAAAAAGTATTTACCAACAATTCATAAATTCTTTTTTTTTTATAAGTACAGATTTGTTTTCAATCAAAATCTTTCGAGTGATTCAAGTGTCGAGCTTTAAAGAAATATTTGTCAGACGGTAGAATGGATCAAGTTTTTATTGAATCACAAGTACTTGCAACAAGTTGATTTACTGAAAATCCAAGAAGATTAGCGTGTTCTTATGAATAAACAGAAACAAAAAGAAACACCAGACCAATAAATCAATGTGCCTTGCATAGTACACACATGCAAGCAAAAGCTTCATTAAGAGCTCAGCAGTTCTCACAACTATTCTTTTCAATACGCTAGTCTAGAGCTTTTAATTTCGCATATTTATACATGCTTTATGAAACTAGGTTATGCTAACCTGACTGCAAAAGACCTATTTAGACGCCAGTGAGAGTAACTCAACCCTTGAAAAATTGAATAATTTACGATATTTATAAAATAGAGACTGGATTTAAATTAGTTATCTAAGTAAAAAATAAAAAAATATATGTAAGTTCTCAACTTGTGGACAATAACCTGAGAATAATAAAAAAGCGTTCAGCAGGCGATTTTAAAGCTTTTAATTTATTACAACTACAATTATCTCACACTGTTATAAGCTACATTTAAAGGCAATCATGCTCTGCACAACAACCTGAGTTCCTTCAACAACAACGAACTCTGAAACGATTATTTTTCGAAAAACCAAATCGACCTTAGTCCAACCGCCCACTCGTCGCCAACAACTGGTTGTGCACAACTTACAATGAGATCGATCGACCCTCCTCCGATAACATCTGCTTGCTATTGATTTCTTTACTAGCTCATCGGGACTGCGTCTATAACATACATTGGATGAAGAACTGGTGCGTACAGTAGTACTATATCATCATTATCATCATCATCATCGAAAAGTACTATATGGCTAGTAAAATTATTCTTGAATTGTACTTTGTCTCTAATCAAAAAAATGTTTCAAGTATTTTTGTTTGTTTTTGCACTTGCAGTATGCCAAAAAGACGAAGTTTAGGAAAAGTCAAATGGGTCGTTTATGTTAAGTTTTATTTCTTAAGTAAGCGAGAAGGATTGCTAGTAAGAGAATTATAATATTTTTATTTTAAAATATTGTATTAATGGTAGAGGTTGTGGGGAGAATATTCGTATCTGTGATGAAACAAAGAAATGATAGAAACAATATTTTGAGATTTCAAGTAGAATTGTTCTCCATCAGCTTTCGTAAATTCTAACAAATCTATGATGCACTAGGAAGCGAGTATTTTTTTTCTCGATTTAAATTCACAGTTCGATCGCTGGCAGTAGGTGTTTTAGAGAAAGTCTTATTAACTAGCTGCTCCCTGCTAAAATCACTGATACCTGTTTGTTTAATGCTTTGAGCATTTAAATCCACTGTTCATCACTAAGTAGGAATGATAAGTTTGAAAGAAGCTTATTTCTTATTTCAAATTTGTGCTCAAAGCCGATATTTCTTCTACTAAGTCCTACAAAACTAAATTATAATTATTAAACAATAAAAGTGACTCACAAAAGTCCGAGCTTTTTTCTGAGTTGTGGGGTGCTGTGGGAGAGGTCTTTTCTTTCGAAGAGTGTTTGTCCTTGCCGAAAAGTTTTCCAAAAATGTCCGACATGTTTTTATTCCGTTTTTATTGTTTTGTTGATTTTGAGTTGTTGTTGGTGTTGTTGTTGATGTTGTTGGAGTTGTTAGTAGTGTTGTTGTTGGTGGTGGTGTTGTTGGTGTTGTTGTTGTTGATGACTTTTTTGTTTTGTGTGATAATGTTTTACTTATATTTTCAACAAGTATCAGAATGTTGCTGAAAATAAGTTTTTCAGATCGGTTTTAGAGTAACTTGTTTAAACGTTTAACAGCAGTTTTTCAAACTCGGTGTGTATTCATAAGATGCTACTTTTATAACAGAATATTTGCATTATCGGATAGTTTTTTCAGCTGTTGGCGAAAGCGTCAGATATGAATAAACGTGTGCGTGGTTTCTTGTGTGTTTAGTAAATTAAATCTCCTTGATCCGCTAGTTTTTCAATGAGATTATTCCCAAATTGAAAGAGTGTATTGGGGGTTTAATTATTATTGAATTATTATTTCCAGCCAGGAGGTAGTCACGTTTAATGGCTGTATTATGCTGGCAGAATGTAACTTGAGAGGGCTTGTGGAATCCAGGTTAGAGGGTCGCAGTGTTTTTATCTGCAATAAATAAATCAATTTAAATATTCATCTTTGAAAATGGATAAAAACCTATTTTTATTCATATGATGAAAGGATAAACTGAACTAAATAGCTTTTAGAATTGTTGTCCTTAACCTATAGGAGTTAGACATCAAGATACTTATCTTTACCATTAGTGCATTTAAAATGTAATTATATTTTTCAGTTACTTCATTTGATAAAGTATTGATTAAAAATTTAATATTTAATTTTCTTCTTTTTGGGAAAATGGGTGGCCGATTGTGTAACGGCTTCATCACTCATGGACTAGACGCTCGTTGGGCTCGACGCCCCTATCCAAATGCTTTTTATTTTTATTTTTAGTATTATTATGATAAATATTTTTGTTGTTGCTGTTGTTGTTGCTCTTATTTATATTCAGAATAATTTGTGAATGTATCAATCAATGTCTTTTCACGTCAAATGCATGATCGATGGGGTGATGGTTGAATTAACGGATTATTAAATGCATGTAAATAAATAAATTAATAAAAGTGTTCTTTTATAATTTTAAAGGAGATATGGAGCTTGAGTGAAGAATAACTTAGCATAATTAAGGGTACCCCAAATGAGCTTTTATTAAAGGAATAAATATTAATAAAATTAATGAAATGTAGCAGGTATATTAAAAAATGTTCTAATTAATATTAATTATTTATTGTTTTTATAGTTATTTAAGTGTTAAATAAATCATTTTTAAGGAAAGTACAAACTTTATTGCCTCTTAAATGTCTGAAAGAATTATTTGATAATTTAAGAGAAGCTTTTAAGAAAAAATTAATTACAAATGTTGTTTAAATTCAATTTAGTTCATTATTTATTTCTTTATGGATGGCAACTGGTATCAGAGAACTTTTTGGGTTCGAATACAGCTTGTTTTCTTTTAAAAAATACTTTTTCTAAGTTTTTAAAATAAAAATTAGTAATTTCGAAGTATTTGTGATGATTCAATACTTTGAAATTCGAATTTTAAAAATCTAGGAAGTGAACAAGGTTTTGACGTAGTTTTGCTATGAAAAAATCTTTTTTCCACTTAAGCATTTAAATAAAAACGAATTTCCTGTATTATAAAATCATAAAAGTATAAAAAAACATTTTACCTCTTTTAAACGGGAATATTAAATATAAATTACATATTTCGCACTTTTAAATAAGCCCTTAACCTAAAAGGCGTACCTAATCCTTTTTTTCTGGTGCCTGGTAAACACCTGGGTTTTAAGTTTTTAACCCTTCACTATCTTCAATTTGATTATATTTCATTAAATATTTGAATATAAAATGTTCCGAACGGAGTTACTGAGTGTTGAAAATCTTTAATTTGATATTCACCAAGATGATTAATAATAATAATAATAATAATAATAATAATAATAATAATAATAATAATAATAATAATAATAATAATAATAATAATAATAATAATAATAATAATAATAATAATAATAATAATAATAATAATAATAATAATAATAATAATAATAATAATAATAATAATAATAATAATAATAATAATAATAATAATAATAATAATAATAATAATAATAATAATAATAATAATAATAATAATAATAATAATAATAATAATAATAATAATAATAATAATAATAATACTAATAATACTAATAATAATAATAATAATAATAATAATAATAATAATAATAATAATAATAATAATAATAATAATAATAATACTAATAATACTAATAATAATAATAATAATAATAATAATAATAATAATAATAATAATAATAATAATAATAATAATAATAATAATAGTATAATTATGATTACATAACATTTTCCGAACATTTGAATGAAAATTTTCGCCTCACAACTGGCTGGTAACCAGTCAGTCGTCATGATTTTAGAAACAAGTGGAAATAATTTCCATTAAAAATTTTTGAAAGTTTTTATATCGAATCATTACGTTTTGAATGTAATGTTTGTTTCAGAGTGCAGGTTAGCTTGCTTGCAGTCGACTTTGGGTTTGTTTTGTTTTAAAGTTTTTGTTTGTGGATTATTTGATGGTTTTGTGGTTGAAGGGTCGTTGAGAGTGATGAAGGCAAATAGATGATGCAGATTAGGGAAGGGAGAGGTGAGCGACAATGGCAAGGACGCCTGAGTACGCGATGGTTTTTGAATGATATTTGGGAAAGTTGCTGATGATGATGATGATGATGGCGATGATGATGATGATGATGGTGATGATGATGATGGTAGTAATAATAATAACTAGAACGATAAAGAAAATGCTGATGATTGTGATTATTTTGAGAATGATGATTGTGATGATGATGAAGATAAAGTGTTGATCAAGAAGACAAACATCAGGGTACCAAGCACGTGCTGTTTATAATTGCCATCTTTTCGCTTGCTGCATCAATTAGGAGGTATTGATCGAATTATTCTGAAAAATTAGAAATAAGGAAAATGATTGGGGCTAAAGAAAAATGCAAAATATAATATGGTGTGACAGAGATGTTTTCCTAGTTTCCATTCTTGATGGACGTTTTTAGTTACACATTTTGAAAGTATTGTTTGCTCTCTTCTTGGAAGTGTTGTTTCAGAATTAATTCTTGAATTTAATTTGAATTCGTGATTTTGTTTTGAATAAGTCATTTGAAATTGAATTCGTAATTTGAATTCTTTGAATAGGAACTCTATGTCAAAAAGCAGGTGCAAAAGTTGATTATACAAGTTTTTTTAACATAATTTATTTTTATGAAACATTAATGATTGGTGCAACATTGGAAAAGTATTTCAAGAAATAACTGTATTTATCTGTCATGTTATGTTTGACTATAAACATCGTAACTAAATATTTAGGACGAAAACCTCTATGTGTGAGTCACCTTTGAAACGTAGCAAAGTACGCCCAACCCTTCAGTTAAGAGTTTGAACTTATTGCAATGTTGTTGTTTTGGTTTTATCGCTCTTGAACTAGATAGGGTGGCTTCCTCATAGAGTCAGAATTGCTGAACTTTAGTTATCATCATCCTTATCAAGAGTCTCTTCCTCAAAATCATTTTCTTCTTCATCTTCTTCATCTTTTATCCTCCTTCTCATCATCTTCTTCATCATCATCCTCTTCATCATCATCATCATCCTCTTCATCATCATCCTCATCATCTTATCAACTTCTCCATCTTCATCATTATTAATGTACTCTTTTATTTCACCATATTCTCAATGAAATCGTGAAAAGTTAAAATTCGCCAAACAATTGTATCCAAAGTTTTTGCCGTTACTGTTTTATGCCTCACGACTTTTTATCGAAATTTTATCTTTGATCAATTCGAAGTTTATAATTCCTAAATTTAATTTTGAACAAAAATACATATATATTGAAACAATAATTCTCTGAAACAATTCTTTTATTGATTTTTGTAAATTGGGCCGCTGTTCTGAAGCCACTGAAAGGCGGGATCTGGCCATCTCTAAGTTGCTGGCTCTTTTCTAGAATTTCAGTGTGCCTTCACGTTCATCCACCTTACTCTGTTCACTTTGTGTTGGAAAGTGTGAGTCAGTTTCAACAATTGCTTAAAATCACTCAGAAATGTGCTTCTTTCCTCTTAATTCTTGAAAAGCATCTCTTATCTCCAGGTGGTAGCGTATCCTGCATCTAGGCAGCTTTGGGAAGAGAAAGGTTGAAATTTTTTGATAAATAAAAATCATCACTTACATCATCGATGTTACCGTTAAGTCTATTTTTGTTTTATTTTATTGATTCTGCCATACCGGCTGAGAACGTCTTCAAACTAGTTTTAAGATTCAAGTAAGACCACTTCTTCGAAATTAATTAGAATTTTAAGTGTAAGGTTTAAAATATTTTCAATTACTTCTTAACTATCGTGAAATTAGAATAAACTATATTAGCTAATGCCTTGATTATATGCTTACAACTAAAATGTTATTTTTGGGCTTTCCTTGTAAGAACCAAACTTCCAATAAAAATAAATTAAAAACTAATGAACCATCTCCCAAGTGGACTTTTTGATTTGAGATTTTTTCTTTTTTATATATTATTTTTTTCCTTTTTTTGCTCCCTCCCCTTATGCATTTATGTATGCATGCTTAACCTTGTCGATGACATATAAATATAGTATAATATAAATTTTAATACAAGTAATAAAAATACTTTTATTTAGAAATTTAAATCTAACAATTAAATCAATTAATAATTCAAAATTCACCAGGAATTAGGTATCCGAATACAAGGAGGACTAATGCAGTAACAACACAAGCACACTTAACAAATTATTTCATTTTTATATATACATATGCACGCATACACACGCAGACACACACATATATGAACACACACACACATGTATGAACACATACATATATGAACACACACCTATATGAACAAACACACATATATAAACACCCACACACACACGTATATGAACAAACACACACACATATATGAACAAACACACGTATACAAACACACACATATTCAAGCATAGAAAGGGTATGATACACGCACACCGAATAGGATATATATAGAAGTAATATCGACCCCTCAAATGTTAATCATGTTTTCAGTATTGTTGGAATGAATGCAGTCTTTTGTGGTACGACATTTCAAAACTCATTTTTTCTGATTTTATTAATTTTTTTGTCTAGTTTGCTTTGTTTTTATCTATTTTTTGTTTTTAATTTTTTATTTATTTTGTGTGTGCAGTCAACCCGTGCAAAACTCCTACGGGTGTGACTTGACGTCAATTGAGAGTCAATAACTAAACTAGAACTACTAGAACTCTATCAAATATTCATCAAACCGTTCCATTATATAACCTTACATAACGTTTGTTTGCATGTGTGAGATTGTGAAACGTTTTTAGAATTATTTTCAGTAAAAACAAAAATACCAGTAATAACTTTGATAGTAGTGTTTACGAAACTGAAAAGCGAAAAGTGAAAGTGGTAAAACCGCAGGGAGGGTGGTGTCTGTTGAGGCACTCTGTTATTTGTTATTAACAGTCTCCATTATCTCGCAGACAATAACATCATTTATTTATGAAATCAATCTTTTCTTCTTGTGAACAGATTTCCAATTGTAACGAGAACTGCTTTAATTGTTTAAAACATTTGGTTTTATTAATGTAGGTTTAGTTTATAATCTTTCTTTTATTAAATATTATTATTCATTTCTAATTTTTGATATTTTCGTCAAACTATAATTTATGCTTTGTATAATTTGTATAATTTTTGTTTATTACTTTCTAATCATTGTTTATTGGCATCTAATTGTTTCACATTTCATCCATAATACAAGTTCGCTCTATTCTATAGGAAAAAATGTTTTTTAAATTTTTTATTCCATTTTTGCTAATATTGCGAATAATGCTTTTTTAATCTATATTCTTATTTTTATGATTCTTTTTTTATTTCCGCAGGGCCGCTCCTAGCAATGCATGAAGAGAATCATAATTTTGCATGAACCGATTCGAAAAGATGATGATGATGATGATGATGATGATGGTGATGCTGATGGTGATGATGATGATGATGATGATGGTGATGATGATGATGATGATGATGATGATGATGATGACGATGATGATGATGGTGATGATGATGGTGATGATGATGATGATGATGATGATGATGATGATGATGATGGTGATGATGATGATGATGATGATGATGATGGTTATGATGATGGTGATGATGATGGTGATGATGATGGTGATGATGATGGTGATGATGATGGTGATGATGATGGTGATGATGATGATGATGATGATGATGATGATGATGATGAAAATGAGCGTATTATGAAGAAAAAAATTGAGTAAGGAAAAATGAGTCAAAAAGTTTTATTAAAAAAAAAACAAAAATAATGCGTTAAAAACTCCAATATATATTTCCAATAATAAAACGTGTTGACAAATAATTTCTGAAATGATCAACAAAAAACATTTCAGCGCAACAAAGGAGAAATAAAATTTTCAACTTTTTCCTGCGAAAACACGCATCGAAACTTGAGATGAGTCAATCAGATGCATGCACTCAGCCTCAGAGCCTGTAACCTGAACCATTCTCCCTTTGTCGAAGCTTCATCCTTTTTTTATTTTGCAAAATGATTTTTTTTCACTTTGTAAAATTAATTTTAAATTGTTGAAAGTTTGTTTTTCGTATTATTTAAGAGGATTTAATCGTTTCTCATTTTTTGTTTATTGCTTTTAATTTATTGAACTATTTTGGAAATGTCTTTTTTTCTAACCGAAGTAAGGATTGCCTAATTTCCAATACATTGCTCCTTCTGTATTTATTTATTCATACATTCATTTCTATACTTATTCCTTCATAGCTACTTAAATAAAGTTCAAATTGCCAACTTAATAAGCCAACCATGTCAGAGTCCCGAATTAGCATTCAAGCCATTTCAGAACTTCTCGAAGTAATCTCCCAACAGCCTCAAATTCGTTTCAGATGAAAGGAAAAGGCTTGATGTGTTGCCGAGGAGAGTGCATTCAACGTTCAGATGCGGAAGTAGCAAGACATTAAGTTTTAATATACCCTCTCCCCCCTCCCCCCCTCCAATTTATGATCCTCAGTGGTTTTCCACGTGTTCTCTCCCAGTTTTGAAGTTGCAATATAGACGAAATTCCTACGTTTATTACCGCCTAAACTCCCGACACATTAATACGAAAGTATTTTCATTTAATAAATAACTTTTAATGAAAATTCTATGAAAACTTGGTCTGTTTTATCCAAAATTCGAAAGTTTTCTTGTGGTGATTTAGGGTAAATAAGACATCTGTGCCCCCGTGGGAATATCACAAAGCATGTAACGACGTTGCTAACAGCAGTCGATGGAAGCCCTGAAGTGTCTTTTGAAGGCGAAATACTACTCAAATTCTCTTTAAATAATTTATAGCTTTTAATAAAAAAACAAATTTCTAACTTTAATATAAATTTAAAAAGTTTTTTAATATTAATATTTTATCTTTTTTTATTAAAAAAAACAATTTTTTAATTTTTCTTTTTTAAGCAAATTCATTTTAAATCAAAGAAACTCCAAGATTTATATATTTTTACAATAATTAATTAATGTAATTCAAAATGCAATTATTATTTTCATGCACACTTTAAAATCTCACTCTTTTTTAATACAATTTTATTTCAACTTTTGATGTCCGTGATTTTTACCTTCTAGCAATCACAGCACACCACCACCATACTTTAATAGCATCTATTAATCATCAGCAACCCACTCATCCCATCTTCCTTCATAGCACTTTGTCATCATCATCATTGTCATCATCATCATCATCGTCATCATCATTATCCTTAATTGTATCATCTTTTTCATAATTTTCTTTCTTTCCATCATCGTCATCATAATCATCAACCTTCATCATCATCTTCTTCTCCCTCCCAGTCATCTTCAACAACATTCCCATCATTATCTTCATCGCCATCTTATTTTCAAGCCATTTCTTTTTTTTCCATTATTTTTTCTCTACGTAAACTTTTTTCATTTTTTTTTTTTATTCATGCTAGTTTATCCATAAAATTGTTTTTCCCAATACATTCTATTATTACCTCAGTTATCTTCCCTTTTCTCTTTTTAAACTCTATTCATTCTATTCTATTTTTTCCCATCTTATTAAAAACGTTCTTTTTGTTTTTATCATTTTTTCTTTCTTTTTCCGATGGGGATCAATAGGCTCTATCGTTCGGAAAAATGTAGAGCGAGTAGCCCAGCAGTGTGTTTACGATGAAAACCGTCAGTTCTGCGGGAGAAAAATGAAGATAATTAATTCAATTAATTTAATTAATAATTGAATTTAAATATCATATAATAAATATTTCATTATTATTTAAATCAATAAAACTTTATTTCATTATTTTTATTTTATATTATTTTCTTTAATTTACTTTAAGTTAATAATGGAATCATTCATCTACATTTAGAGTTTCATTTAAGGGTTGGTTTAATATGATCATGTTTCGAGTGTTTACGTAGGTATAAGAGGAAATAATGGGATCCCTGTGTTTTGTAGGCTGAACATTCAGGCATTGGTTGATGCATGAAAAGAGAATTAAAAATGCTTTTCATAATTAAAAGCGCCAATGCCACTAGGTACATTTCAAAATGATGTAAACATCCAAAGAGGCAAAGAATAATAACAACACTCATTATCTTAATATCGACTGTATGGAAATTTGAATATGACGTTGAAAAATCAATAACCTTAGTCGCATGAAGGCTAAAAGTGATGATGAGGAAAGTTTTTAGAAGTTTTTTTACTATTAGAGAATACAAAGTTTGAAAGTATCTTTGCAAAAAATGGAAAGAAATTTGCAAAATAACTAGCATGAGTACGTGAGTTATCTGTGTATTAGCTTCTAGCACGTAAATTAGGCGTGAGTTAAGGAAAAAATAGAATTATCGATTAATAATTAAAATCAGAATAATTGAAGGGGACTGTTTTGAAAGAATTAGTTTACTAATTGGAAATAAGAGAGTCAACGCACTCGAAGCTTGGAAGCTCATTAATGTCCTAAACAATTAGAGTACCAAATCCCTGAATTACCCAGACTAGTAAGTGTTCTTTTCAAATGTCTTCCTCGATATTGTCAAGAACAATGAAAACAAAACCAAAAACACTCAAGAAAAAAAGAAAAACACTGGAGAAAAATCAGACACTAGAAAAAACAAAAAAACAGACATTGAAAAGAAAATACACTGAAGTAAACAAACAAGCAAATACAAACGACCATATTTACACACACACACAGACAGACAAACAGACAGAGAGGTACAAGCACTCACCAGTCAAGAAGGAGACGGTCATGAGGATGTGGACGAACATGATGGAGAGGGTGGCGAGGAGGGTGAGCAGGAGGTAGGGCATGCTGATGGCCATCGTGAAGAGGACCATGACCGTGACTGGGTGGAAGCCATTGTTGATGGCGCATGCGATGGCGATGCTGGAAAGGGCGGTGGTGAAGAGAAGGTTCAGGAGTTTGAAACGGAAGCCACTCGCTTCGATGAAGTGCAGGTTGTGGTGGGACTCTATCCTGTGCATGATGTCCATTTCGGAGTGGTACTGGTGCTTTGATCGGGTTGCTTTTTCAAGTTTTCACGGATGTTTTTGCCTCTAGTATTAGACTAGACCAGTGAGTGCTTGTCACTCGGGTGATGTCATTTTCTAATCAAAATTAAGAACGAATAAATTAAATAGTTTTTTTTATTAATGGTAATTGTATATTTAAAGTTTAAAAGTTGTTTGAATGTTTTTGTTGCTAACTTTTATTTTAAACGTCACTAAACTACTTTTCAAAAAAAGTATTACAATTTGTTATCAAATATTTTATTTCAATTTTTTAACCTCATTGCTTAAAGTTTTCGTCTAGTATTTTATTAATAAAAGTTAGCGCAAGTCAAATAGGATTTATCAACATTGTATTGTATTGGATTTCATTTTTAGTTTGTTTTAAAAATTATTAATTTCCCACTTTTGCCTAATAAGCTTTGGACTGAATAAGTCTTATTCAATAAGATATTAATAATATTGAATAAATATTTTCGAGGTAAATTTTATGAAATATTAATATTTAAATTTTAAAATATACAAAATTGGTATCTTTAATCATAAAATGTTTGCCATAAACTTTGGGTCATAAAAATTTTATGATGAAATGTATGGTTCTCATTATTTATATTTAGTTGCTTTTTAAGACTCATTCATGCTTAACAACTTTTGTTAAAAACTTAAACTAAAATTTCACAGAATAAATTTTGAAAGCAATAAGATGGGTTATGATACTGGAAGAATTAAAGGGGAAGTTGATGAAGAGCTGGTGTGTCCAATATGCACTGGAGTGCTGGAGGATCCAGTGCAGGTTAATTAAATTAAAAATTGATTAATTGACAACGATTAAAATAAATAAATATATCTTAAACATCCTTTTGCTCACTGTCTTTAATTGAAAGTTAACTTCACTTTCTCCACAGGCAGATAAGTGTGAGCACTCGTTCTGCAGGGGCTGCATCAGAGACTGGCTCGCCAAGAACTCTTCGTGTCCCATCGACCGCGGAGAACTCACCGAACGACTGCTGAAACCCGTACCACGAATCCTCAAAAACTTACTTTCCAGGTGGTGCTACTGGCCACAATGATTTGGTTGGGATGGTATCCAATTTTTATCTGCTTGGTACAGGAAAGGGCTTAAAATTCAATCAGAATAATTCAAATTACATATTTTAAACTATAAATATTTGAAAAAATAATATTAAATATTAAAGCTATATTCTTATATATAATGGCACAAACCACCAAGACTGCAGATAAGCTGTGAGTACAGGGATGAGGGGTGTAAGAAGTGGATAAAGTTGGATGCTTTTGATCATCATCTGAAAGTCAGTTGTTTTTTTTTGTTTTTTCCTTGTTGTTTCATTGTTAAGGCTTCTTTTTTGTTGTTTTTTTTGCACCCTCATTGCAGCTTTTTGATGGCAACTTCCAGCTTTTTTTATTTTTTGAACCCTTACTACATAATAAAACAATTAGGAAATATTTTCAGATGAGAAATTTAATTCACATCACATTACTTCATCCTAGGTGTGTGATTTTAATCCGAAAAAGGCAGTGCAGTGTGACAAGGGCTGTCGCCTGATGCACATGAAATGTGAAACTGAGGTTTCATATTTTATTTAATTATTTCTTAATAAGTTTGATTGAATTTCTTAATTTAATAATTTGATTGAGTTTTTAATATAATAATTTGATTTAATTAATTAATTTGATTGTTTTTCTACTCACTAATTGATTTAAATTGCACCATTTAGACCCATGATTGCATCAAAGAATTACGTTTTCATCTGGACCAAAGCAGACAACAAAAACAAGTTTGTTACCTAGTTGTCCATTTAATACCAAACGATTACTGCTATTTAATTTTTTTAATTCTTCAATTCATTCATTTTTCTTATTAATTAATTTAGTTATTTTCATATTTATATCTTTATTTTTGAATTATTTTTCCCATTCTAATCTCCATACTCATTTCCAATTCCATTTTATTTTTTCCCATTTATTCAATTCGTCTGGAATTATAAATTCTGACTGCCGCACCAATGGCACAGGAGCTTGAGGACTCTCTCACTCTGGAGAACGAACGACTGAATCTCGAAATCGTCGATCTTCAGGTCTGTCACGCACCACACATGCCAGCCAAAACCCGCCACCTTCATCTCTCATCTTTCAACAAGAGCGACAACTACCTACCCCACACAGTTTCTTGCCTTGGCGCTATATTAAATAGACAACACCATCATCATCATAATCATTTTCATCATCATCACCACCATCATAATCACCATCACACTCATCATCATCATCACCACCACCAGCGAGAGTTAAGTCAACTACGCGAGGAACTTCAGCGTCTAAAGGCGGCTATCAAACCGCCCAACCCGGACCCGTGGTTCATAGGCCTGCCAAACGCCAAGGTGTCTCGCTGGGGTGGTTTGATTTCAACGCCCGATGCGGTGCTGCAGACGATCACGAAGAAGCGGTTGATCGAGTTTGGCTGCTCGTTGAACGAAGCGAATCTTCTGGTGACGCAGTCGCACGAGAAGGAGTGGCCGTTAGATCTGAAGGACCTGGAATCGAGGAGGATCAATAGGGGCATGCTTGAGACGTACAACACCAGGCGTATCCCTGGTGGGTGGTGTTTGAATCTAATTTTTTTAGTTTCAATTTATAATTTTATTATTCTAGTTTAATTAGTTTCACTTAATAATTTCATTCTTCTAGTTTAATTAGTTTAGATCAATGATTTCATCATTCTTCTCTCAATTAAGTTTAATTAGTTAATTTTGACCATTTTGACTTCATTATCAACATTTGCATCGGCCAGGGGACCAGGCAGTGGTGGTTATGGCCTGTGAGAACATGCACATATCGCCAAACCTTATGCTCCACCCAGGAATGATCTTCCACTTTGCCCAGGGGGTGGAGGAGATATAGATGTAACATTTATATATATATATATCCTCTTTTCAAGTTTTTTTTTCTTTTTTTATTTGTTTAAAAAAACCGTCAGCAAAACTCTTAAATAGGTATTTTCACATTTTTTTCCAGTTTTTAAAACCAGTGAAAGTGAACTGTTAATCCAGGTTCAGTATGATTACAAAATTAATCACTAAATTACACATTGTTTTTCTGAGATGCACATATTATGAAAATTGAATTACCAATTATAGACATAATTGATCATTATAAATACTAATTGTTTAAATTGTGAAATTTATTATGAAAAATATTTAGAATTTAAATGTCATACCAAAATGTGTTTGAGTTTAGTGTCTTCTTGAGTTTCGTGAAAAAATATGGTTCGTAGATCAATAGAAAAAGCGTCAAAAAAACATTTCATGCGCCTAAACACAATAGAATATAAATTTCCATTCTCACACCATCAATCCCACGTTTTTTCTATTAATAAAAAGTTTCACAAAAAGAAATCATAGATTGATCTATGGAGATGGAATTAATCTCGCCACCCTTCATTTCCACACGAACTTCTTGCAGTGCTCCTCAGCCTGGTTAGGAAGGAATTTGAAATTTAAGTTTTAGATCCTATTTTAAAATTAGTTAGAACACAGTCTCATCCCATCCCGAAGCATCCTCCTCATCCCAAACCATCCTCCTCATCCATCCCAAACCATCCCTCGCCCATCGCAAACCATCGAACCTGACAGAACTTGGCGTTCTGGACGCTGGCACACCAGTAGGAGGGACCTGCCACACACGCAGCGTAGACCGAACGATTGGCAACGTGGCAAAGGTTCAATAACTGTGTGGGGGGGGGGGGGGAGAAGGGTGGGTGGAGGGGGGTGGTAGATCGAGTTTGAGCGGGAGTGAAAGAAGGTGGATTAGGGTGGTGGGTGAAACATGCAGATCCGTGAAAAAGTGATGTGAAGAAAAGATAAAAGCTTGTAGAGTAGTGAGAAGACGATGTGAAGGAAAGGTGAAGAAGGACAGTGCCAAAATGGCGGGAAAAGAGGCTAACTTCGCAGACTTTCTTGGGAGGGGCGTGCGTTGCGATGTAGTGCACTATGAGTGGGCCGAACTCGGTGACGATGTTTGAGCACTGTGGCGTGGTTCACGGTATTGAAAACAGAATTTAAAATATTTTTTTAAAATATAAAAGTATTAAATAACATAACAAATTTTTTAAAACTTTAAAAAGTAGAAAAAAATAATTAAAGTATTTTTTTAAACATCGAAAAAAAGAAAAAAAAACCTTTAAAGTAAAAACCCCAAAAAATCATTTCATCCCCACGAAAGAAAAATAACGAAGAAAAAACAAGCAAAAAAAATCTCCACGCCACCCGCCAATCACGAACGGCATTCCTCTGGTGAGCGGGCATGAGCTTGCAGATCTTGGAGACGAGCAGTTCGATCTGGGCGAGAGTTTCATTGTTGTCGAGCATCGAGTCGAGGTACTGCATCACCACCTCACACACCTCACACTTCATGTCGTCTGGTGGGTGGGTGGGTGGGTGTGGATGGTGGGTGGTTGTGGATGGTTGTGGATGGTGGGTTTGGGATGGTGGGTGGGTGGGTGTGGATGGTTGTGGATGGTGGGTTTGGGATGGTTGTGGGTGGGTGTGGATGGTTGTGGATGGTGGGTTTGGGATGGTTGTGGGTGGTTGTGGATGGTGGGTTTGGGATGGTTGTGGATGCGGTGGGAGAAGGTATGTGGTGTGGTTGTGTGGGAAGGAAGGGTGGGGCAGGGTGAGGCGGAGGTGTGGTTGGGTGGAGGTGTGGTTTGGGTAGAGGTGGGTGGAGATGATTAGTGGCGGATATGGAATGAACTGGTAGGAAACGAGATAGTTAAAAACGGACCGATCTAAAAACACCACCGACAAAAACACGAAACGAACCGTTGAGAACCGGAATCTTGTCATCGACGCCCATAGAGCAGAGACCGATGGAATGGCAAATCATCTCCGAAGCGAGGTCGGAGAGCAGAAAGTCGATCAGCATTTTGCCATACGTTTCGATGAACTCGTCGCAGTTCTTTTGCTGCTCGTGTGGCACTATCTTGCAGACGTCCTCCACCACTTCCACTATGCGCTCCTGAGTGCGTGTGGGGGGAAATATGGAACCATACCGAGCACACACACACACACACAAACGCACACACACACACAAACACAAAACCGCACACACACACACAAACGCACATAAACACACACACATACACATAAACAAACACACAAACCTCGGTCTTCTCGTCTGCGATGTTTTCTTTGATGATGTTCAAGAAGTACTTGCAAGTTCCACATAAGGGACTCGCTTTAGGCGCTGTAGCAAGTGGTCATGATGATGATAATGATGAGGATGATGATGATGATGATGCACGATGATGATAATCAATATAAAAAATAAAACAAAATATTGAAAAAGAAAACCCAAATTTTTTAATTCATTACAAAATAAACCCACCAACCAACGACAAGGGGCTTCTCGGCTTGAGCGTCATTTACGACACACACTCCGATGGAGCTGCAAATAACGTCGGCAGCGAGGTCGGAGAGCAAAAGGTCGATCAGCAACTTGCCGTACTTTTCGATGAACTCGTCGCAGTTCTTTTGCTGCTCGTGTGGCACTATCTTGCAGACGTTCTCCACCACTTCCACTATGCGCTCCTGAGTGCGTGATGTGGTCTTGGTGGTTTATATATATATCTGTTTTGTAGTACAGAAAGGGTAACCCTAACACACTCACGTACACACACACACAAACATACACGCACACACACGGACACACACAAACACATAAACGAACACGCACCTCTGTCTTCTCGTCTGCGATGTTCTTCTTGATCATGTTGATCAAGTACTTACACATTGCACATGCTGGGTTGCTGATGGTTACAGTGGGAAGTGATGATGATGATGGCGATGACGATGATGATGATGACGATGATGATGATGACGATGATGATGACGATTCTGAATCGAATGTGAAAGCTGGATTCTTTTTCTTTTCATCATTTTGCTTCGAAGATGAAGAGAAAGTGAAAGCTGGGTTCTTCATCTTATCATCATACGATGCTGATGATGATGATGATGATGCTGATGATGATTCCTTCTTATTAGTGGAAGCCTTTTTCAGTGAGATCCACTTAAGACTGGAAGAAGAAGAAGAGGAGGAGGAGGAGGAAGAGGAGGAAGAGGAGGGAACAAACTTGTCACAAAACGATGTCGGATCCTGTTGCGTGTGTTGGTGAGACGTTGTTTAAATGCTTATTGAAGCGTGAAGATGGTCATGATAATGACCAATTAGAATAAGTTAATGAGGTTAATTAAATTAGGCCACTAATTAAGGCACCATTTCTCTAGACATGAAGTCGAAAGCGATCACGGCGTATTGGTCCACCAGGGCTGTGCACTGAAATTACAATAATGACGATAATAATAAGGCAATATAAACTATTGAAACATTTTAATAAAATCATATTAATTATTAATAATTAAATAATATATAAATGAAAATAATAATGAAACTATTAATTCAAAAAAGTAATATTATCAATTCAAAAATTAATATTATCAATTCCAAAAATTAATATTATAAATTCCAAAAATTAATATTATAAATTCCAAAAATTAATATTATCAATTACAAAAATTAATATTATCAATTCCAAAAATTAATATTATCAATTACAAAAATTAATAATATTTCAAATGGGAGTAAAAGTAAAATATAGTTTAAATAAATGATTATGATGGCACATCACCTTCTCGGCGTACTCTCCCAAATGCATGCAGACGTCATTCCTCGCAATTTTCTGCACCAGGTGCTGTGTGTGTGTGTGTGTGTATGTGTGTGTGTGTGTGTGTGTGTGTGTGTGTGTGTGTGTGTGTGTGTGTGTATGTGTGTGTGTGTGTGTGTGTATGTGTGTGTGTGTGTGTGTGTGTGTGTGTGTGTGTGTGTGTGTGTGTGTGTGTGTGTGTGTGTGTGTGTGTGTTTGTGTGTGTGTGTGTTTGTGTGTGTGTGTGTATGTGTGTGTGTGTGTGTGTGTGTGTGTGTGTGTGTGTGTGTGTGTGTGTGTGTGTGTGTGTGTGTGTGTGTGTTGTTGGTTACCACATTACAACCCCATTTTTATCATAATTATCTCATTACTTATATTTTATTGCATTATTATTATTTTTATTATTCCCTTTTAATATATTATGCAATAAAATTAATAACAATTCATTACTATTGTTAACATTATTATTCTCATCATTATTATTTTTTTGGTATATCACAATCAGGACCGACCTGGAAGGAGCCGTCTTGCAAGAGCTTCTGCACGTCGATGGCCACCATCTTGCACACGTGATGTGCGTCCGACTCCGATGACTAAGCGCGTGTTGATGATGATGATGATTATTATTATTATTGATTATGGCTTTATTTTATTAATCATTTTTACGTGGCCAGCGCTTCAACCATTTTCCATCCACTTCCCTTTTTACAAGCCCCCCCCCCTTTCTAAACTCCTTTTTTACCCCCCCCCCCCAGCATCTAAACCATTCACCCACCCTTTCCCCCCCCCCCCCCAACTCACAAACTGCACTTTGACTAGGATGGGCACAAGTTGGTTGAAGAAATTGGCCATCACCTCCTGCTCACTGACGTGGAGGGTGGTCTTGCAGAAGCCATAGCAGATCTGGCTTGGAACCTTGGTTGGGATGGGATGGGTGGGGTGTGCATGGTGGTTGGGATGGGATGGGATAGGATAGGATGGGATGGGATGGGATGGGTGTGGATGGTGGCTGGGGTGTGGATGGTGGGTTGGGTTGGCTTGGGTGGGTTGAGTGAGAGAGTTTGGATGGGATGGTTTGGGTAGGTTGGATGAGAGAGGTTTGGGTTGTTTGAAAGAGAAAGGAATTGGGTTGGATGCGATCAGGTTTGATTTTGTGGAGAAGAATTAGATTGGTTTGGGATTGGGATGGATGAGAATGGGATGGATGAGAATGGGATGGATGAGAATGGGATGAATGAGAATGGGATGGATGAGAATGGGATGGATGAGAATGGGATGGATGAGAATGGGTTGGATGAGAATGGGATGGATGAGAATGGGATGGATGAGAATGGGTTGGATGAGAATGGGATGGATGAGAATGGGATGGATGAGAATGGGATGGATGAGAATGGGATGGATGAGAATGGGATGGATGAGAATGGGATGGATGAGAATGGGATGGATGAGAATGGGATGGGTTGTTGCGGCAATGAAATGTGCAATTCAACTGTAGAATGCACTCACGAATTTGGACTTGAGAGTCGTGATGATGTTGCTCACCATCTGAGTCGCCACCTCCTTGCACTGGGAATGCATTGGTGAATGGATGGATGCATGGATGCATGGATGGATGCATGGATGGATGGATGAATGGATGCATGCATGCATGCATGTATGCACGCTAACCTCAGATCTAACAATAGAAAGAGTTGAACAGATTTCTTGATCGATTTGATCCACAATCTTATCCTAGTGGTTTTATTATGTCTCATGTATTGACACACACAAAAAACACTCACATAAACACACACACACCCATACACGCACAAACACACACACACACACACACAAACACACAAACACACATACACACACACACACACACAGACACCCACACACACAAACACACTCACAATGTTCTTTTGAGTGAACCACTCGTTTCCCAAGTCGGTCATCATCTTGATGCAGTCGTCGCACAAGACATTTTCATTGCTTGGTGCTGATGATGATGGCGATGATGGTGATGGTAATGATGGAGTTTCTGGTAACTTCTGTGGTGGTAGTGGTGATGATGATGATAGTGATGTTGGATGACAATTATTTTTATATATAATAATTGAAGTATTAGATAATGAAATTTTTTTCAATAAATATATTATGTTTGAAATTATGAATATAATTATTATTATTATTATTATTATTATTACCATGATTATCATCATTATTATATCATCATTATCATAAACACCTCAACAGGAAGATAAACCTTCTTGCTCTCACACAAGCTCAACAAGCTGCAGATCGTCTTTCCATCCTGTCATCATAATCATTATCATCACCATCATCATCATCATCATCATCATCGCCATCATCATCATCATCATCATCATCACCATCATCCTCCACTTACAATCTTCTCCTGGATCATCTCAATGATGCTGTCATGGTAGAGGCCAATGCGCCTTTGGCACTGTGGTAATAGTAATAGTAATAATGATAATAATAATAAAGATAATAATGTTATTATTGATGAATAAATATTATTTATAAAATAGGAATGTGATTAATAAAAATAATTGAAGATGCTATTAATTAAAAATTAAAAAAATATTAATAAAAATATAAAATTAGAAAAAATAAATAACCAGAATAATGATAATAATATTAATTACAAAAATGAAAAGCACCTCATCAGCCTGCTTCTTCGTCAAGATCAACTGGCACGAGAGTCCCATGAACCTCTTTGACTCCACCTGTGTGTGTGTGTGTGTGTGTGTGTGTGTATGTGTGTGTGTGTGTGTTAGTTGCGTGTGTGTGCGTGTGTTAGTTGTGTGTGATTAAAGTATGAATTGCTAATTAGAATGGTCTTAGTTTGTTTTTGGTTAATATTCATTCTTTACGACATCAATGTCAATAACATCTTTTCTACCTCTACAATAAACTCAACATCATCATCATCAACACCACCTTGTCTTTGGTGTCCACGTAGGTTAGCATGTCATTGATGACCGACTCACAAAACACACAACTGTTCGACTCATCCTGAGTTATTATTATCATTCTTATTATTTCTAGTTACTTTTTATATATTTTTATTTTACTATTTTATAATTTCAAAGACCAATTAAAAGACCCAATTATCTTAAATCCTGTTTTACTTATTATTCTGGTTGTTAGTCATTACCCATGATTATTTTTATACTTTTGCACTTACAAATACATAATGGGTTGATATTACAATGGCATATGATTAGAATGAATCATGCATTTTCAATGTATAGAGATTATGGTAGAAACCATGTGATACATTTAATATTTAACTATTTATTTATATCTTAATTATAAAATTAATATATTGAAATTATGTTAAAGTGTATTGAACACCAAAACAAAAACATAATGCAAATATTTTAAAATGTAAATTAAATTAAACTTTCTACAACTCTAAAACACAAAACTAACAGTGGTAAAAATCTCATTCTTCCATGCCGTGCTCCTACAGTGCTGCATGGCATGGCACTCGATGGCATTCTCAAAACTTCCACACCAGTAGGCCTCCCCCTGACTGCAGGGATCCGCCAAAATGACCGCCACACCTGTGTGTGTTTAGTAACTAAACTTTAGTGGCATAATTATGAATTATTAATGCGTTATTGAATGTTCTATAAATATTTTAAAATGGTATTTAATGAATAGCTTATATTTTTGGAATTTTTATTTTTTTTTAATTATTGAACTTTTTGACATTTTTAATTTTTAAATATTTGGTGAGTAACTTCCTAATTCGATACGCAATATACAAAAAACGGAACATACCTAGGCATACGACAAACAACACTTTTTCCAAAAACATATTTGATTTTAATTGCAAAATTATATGTTTAATTATTATTACAAAACCTCTGAATATAGTTTAAACCGTTGTTTATATAACTAAATCTCGGTGGTCATCTGATGTTAGCATATGACTGCATAGACAGTTAACTGCAATTACAAAGACCTTTTCAATTTATAAGAGTAATTAGATACTTCTTTTATTAAGGTGAAACCTTTATCACGAGTTAAAAACAGCAAATTTTGTACATATCTTTGTGAAAAATATTTTGATGCAGGTATTGAAATCTAATAAATAAAACAAACATTCAAAACAACTAATATAAAACTTAAAAAGTATTGAATTTTAAAATCACCACTATTATCATACTACATTATATCTTTTATCATGATCTTCCTTGCTTATGATTATCATCATCATTACCAGCATAAACATCTTTGAAATAAAATGATAAATCATTTATTTGGCGCCTAATAAATGTACATCATTATTTTCTAGGTCATCATCAAATTGATTAGTGATTTGTTTCTTTATGATAACGGTGGAGAAGGATGATGATGATGAGATTATAATGGTGAAGATGAAAATGATGATTGTGACGATGAGAATTATTATAAGGATGAAGATTTAAATTGAACCAATAATTACTTCACATTTTTCTTTTCTCACGCTTTCATGACACCGTTTCACTTATTCCCACCCCTTATTGGTTGAAACTCATTAAAGAAGCTCCATCAAGGTCAAGGCCACCCCTCCACCACTGAAAATCCCCCATCACCCATCTAAACACATAACACCCTCTATACAAGATCCATCTTTATTTTAAGAATACCTTTTCATGATTTAACTTCATTTTTATTGATAGTAACTGCTGCTAAGACCTCCTAATTCCACGTCAACTACCCTATGACGTAGGAGACATATGATTGGCTAAATTTTTTCTGACGTCACGCATTACGCCCTAATCGAATTTATAGGCTTGTTTGCATCCGTTTACATCCTTAATGATGCATTCGTATGTGTTTGTATGTGTTTTTATTCATTCGTATGTGTTTGTATGTGTTTTTTTGCATCTGTGTGTGTGCGCCTAGTTGTATTTGTAACAATCAATTTTTGTATACTTCTATGTGTATGTGTGTGTATGTGTGTGTATGTATCAGTTTTTTTGTGAATCTTAATCTCAAGAAGATATGTTTGTGTGTGTGTGTTTGTTTGTGGCTCGCATACATGTTTTCCGAGATACAACCAGCTGACCACACGAACTGCCTTGTACAGCATTCGTGCACTTTGGCGTACACGCACGTGCCTTTACATCTGGGAAACAATAAAAATTCGCCTCGTACATCAATCTCCTCTGCATATCGTGAGTAGTCTTACTTGACCGTGTATGTGTGTATGTTTGTGTGTGTGTGTGTGTAGTTTGGTGTGTGTGTATGCGTACGTGTGTTTGTGAGTGAACATAGGTATGTGTGAATTATTTTATGTGTGAATTATTGTATGTGTGCATGGGTGCATGGTTTTGTGTGTGCATGGTTTTCTATGTGTGCATGAGTGCATGTGTGCTAATGATTGCATGTGTGCGTGAGTATTAACAGGATGCAAATTCCAGATTTCCCGTGGGGAGTTATTGATGGGAGCTGAACAAAAAACTAATTTTTTTAGAGTTCTATTTTGTCTAAAGACAAAATGAACATGAGATGTTGACCCTCCTCCAATCCCTTGTCAAAATTCTCCCTGACTGTGTGCGCCATTATATGTCTGACTGTATGTGTGTGTGTGTGTGTGATTGCGAATTGTGCATGTGTGTGTGTGTGCTTACAAGTGTGTCTGGGAGTATGTGTGCGTAGTTGCATCATGTAGCCTTGCATGGAAAACGAAGACGATCGAAGAGTTGCTAAAGAGGGAAACACAGAACAGTGGATCCGATTAAAGTATTAAGAAGTAAAAATAAAAAGTAAACAATTTCACTTGTACAAACAAACCCCTACAAACACAAAAATATAAAATCATACATAAACACACAAACATATAAACACAAACATAAACACATACAAACATATAAACACAAACATAAACACATACAAATACACGCGCGCACAGAAAATCAAACAAAAAAACCCAAACCCACACGCACACCGACAATATAATTCCAAACTAAGACTATATAATCGGGTCGTTAACTCCCTTTAAACCACTTAGTTTGCTGGCACGGAAGATATGTGAAGAAAACGTAGTAGTTCTCAATAGATTCCTTAATTAGACGTTCATTAATGCGTGTGGACGCCGTATAAATGGAGGCTTCCTGCTTATTTGCCACTGCTGAGATCTTAGTTTCCTGCTGATGGAACGCTCAACGAGCCGGTTTAAAGATTCAAAACTGACTGCTTCATAAGATAATTGAGAAATCATATTGGAGGAGTTTCAGAGTTGAAGACGTATTTATTGAAAATATTGAATTTTTCGTTGATTGTTATTGAAAAAGAAGGAATAATTATTAAGAAAATAGTTGGAATATGGTGGTTTGTTGCACACCCGTCCCAAACGAAGGCACTGCTCTTCGTTAACTGTTAACCTTCGTTAACTTTTGCCCTTCGTTAACTGCTGCCCTACGCTAACTTCTGCCCTTTCAACATCAAGGTCTGTGCAAGAGGATTGGTGTTTATCGTCCCTTAATTGTTGACTTTGTTTTTAATAATTGATTTTTTTTCGTTTTTTTCTTAAATTGATCCATCCAACCATCCATGCATTCATCAATTAATCAACTCAAACATCCATCCATTCATGCACCCATGCATCCATTCATGCACCTATCCATCCATTCATGCACCCATGCATCCATCCATGCACCCATGCATCCATTCATGCACCCATCCATCCATTCATGCACCCATGCATCCATCCATGCACCCATGCATCCATCCATGCATTCATTAATTAATCAACTCAAACATCCATCCATCCATCCATTCATGCACCCATGCATCCATTCATGCACCCATCCATCCATTCATGCACCCATGCATCCATCCATGCACCCATGCATCCATCCATGCATTCATTAATTAATCAACTCAAACATCCATCCATCCATCCATTCATGCACCCATGCATCCATTCATGCACCCATTCATCCATTCATGCACCCATGCATCCATCCATGCACCCATCAACTCAAGCATTCATCCATGCACCCATCCATGCATTAATCAATTAATCAACTCAAACATCTATCCATCCATTCATTCACCTATGCATCCATCCATGTACCCATGCATCCATCCATGCATGCATCCATGCACCCATGCATCCATCCATGCATTCATCAATTAATCAACTCAAACATCTATCCATCTATTCATTCACCTATGCATCCATCCATGCACCCATGCATCCATCCATGCACCCATGCATCCATCCATGCATCCATCCATGCATCCATCCATGCACCCATCAATCCAAGCATGCATCCAAACGACTGCGGAGCGAGGACGGTAGGCTATACAGCGCTGGTTTGCGGCTTGATTGCAACTTCGACACTCCTACTTGCTGTCTCGACCGACTTCTGGCTCTACGCCACTGAATGGGTGCGTTTGTGAAAGGGTGGAGTGGGTTAGAGGGTGTGGTTGGAAAGTTTGTGTGGTTGAAATGGAGGGGTTGGAGTGGGTGATTTTAGAATGTTTTTAAGGAAGGTGGTTTCAGGGATTCAACGACTTTGGCAAGGAAAAAGAGCAGTGAAATGAGAGATGCTCAAACGGATGCAACACACGTCTCGCAATTGTAAAACAATTGCGATGTTTTATTAATGCATCGTAATTTCTTATTTAAATCTAGGAATCTTAAAAAATAGAATAAAAAATTAAACTTCCAATTTAAATATGCAAAATGCAATAATGAATGTATTTAACTGAAACTTTTCTTAGAATTGTCTTTTATCGCTATTATAATTCCAGCTCGACAAAACCAGTGTTGTCTTCTCCCCATATCATTGACGTGTTTGTATTCGCAATGAACATTTTCGAATTAAAAAAAATATTTTAGTATTTTCAGTGAAAATTTATTTTGCAAAGTAGCATTCTAGCTAGTGAATATTTAACTATCCAGGGAGGGTTTGCATGAAATTCATAATGAATGTATTTTCGATGAAGACCCTACCTTGAATACCTCCGTGGTGGTGGTAACTTCATCCGATGTTTTCCGTTATTAACGCGACAATCTTCGAGTATTTCGAAAGCATTAATTGTTTTTCTGATCAGTTGTTCACATCGGGGTTTGCGTGGACCCTTGCGAACTGCCATGAAATCAGGACTGGATAAAGCTTTTAATATAAAGCTTTCATAAATCTCTGGGACTATGGTTACCAGAGCGATCACAAATATATCAAGAAGCCCAAATGTTGTTTAGCGGAAATGTTTTGAAACTAATATTTACAGCTATGGCATTATAATTATCATGAAAATACTAATGAAACATTTCTAATGTAAATGAGCAGTCTTCATTTCTGCTCATGAAAAGCCTAAATGTTTTTTATTTAAAGAAAGAAACAGTTATGAAATAATACATTTGTTAAAAGGTGTACAAAAACGATAAGAACTTGAAATTATTTTGCAATTATAGAATTATCTATTTTTGATTCTGAGAATAAACTATTTTTTTCGTTTTGTCTTTTAAAATATTTTCTATTTATGGCTCTATCAAGTTTCATGAAACAAAAGTCCTTCCTATTTAAAAATGCAAAGTTTTTCTTGAAAATTAGGATAAAAGTGGTTTAGTAAAACTTTCTAAGAAAATGATTCCATCTATTTTTTTAACTTGAAACTGCTTCATGCTAAACTGGAGATTTTAGAAGCAATAAAAATTCAAATAGGACTTCTTAGGGAACCGTGCTTAACCCAAGCCACCTTTACAATCTACGTAGCTATTAATTTTCCGAAAATACCCAGAATAAAACCAAAAAAATGAACATAAAAAATTTTTTTTCTCGCTTTTTCCATTTTCTCTCCACCAACCTGCAGGTTAACCCCAGCACAATTCCAAGCATTGACGCCGAATCAAACGTCACGTCAGTAGAAGCATCCACTGACAAGGATGTAGACATACAAGCACACGAACACCAAACCACCGCCCCCCATGATGATGATGTCACTGACGACAGTTACGATGAGACGCTGGACAGTTCCTACTTTGACAGTCCCATCAAGATTGTCTCTCACTCGGGACTCTGGAGGAGCTGTGTCGTCAACCCGTATGGTTGGTTGGTTGGAGGGGGATGGGCTGGTTGGAGGGGGACGGGCTGGTTGGGAGGTTGTGGTCAACCCCTATGCTTTGTTGAAAAGGCAGAAGGGATTGGTAAGGTTGGTAAAGTGGTGAAGGTTAATGGTGCTGGTGGTTGGCAGCGTGAAGTGAAGGGTGTGATTTAAAAGAGGATTGGGTTGGTGTTGTAGATGGGTGGTGGTAATAGCTGTGCAGAGTCTGGTTTTCTATCGAAGGTTTGGGAGCGCAACGGGATTTCTAGTTCATCTTAGACTAGTTTGCTAAAATGAAGAAAGCATTGTCGAATACTTTATCCATTTGCTGTAATCAAACTGTAATCAAACAATCAAAGTTCCCATCACTAGCCTAAGAGCTTTCAGTGCGAAGTCGTTGCAGTTATTTTTTAATGCTTTAAGCCATTTAAGACTTTAAAACTATAAAGTCACCCATAATCTCCAGGTCATGAGAAACAAATGAAGATTTTTATTTCGTAATTTATTAAGTTGCTCTTAAGGCGCCCATCTTCTTCCCAAGAAATGTAAGCTACTAGCGTGTGTGGGAGTCGAGCCCACGAACTATGGCTATAGGCCTGGAAGCTCTTAAACACAGGTCGTTAACCACTCAGCCACCCGTTCCCCAAAGACTTTCATGGCATGCAATAAACAGCTTTTGAAACTCTCGTGCGCTTGCCGAACGAAATAAATGAAATGAAAGGACATTCACTGCTTCGGCATTCCTGTGAAACGCGATAATTCCCTCACGACGAGACAGAATTTGATGTTTTAATTATAAATTGTCAAATAAAATATATAAATATTTCTAAATGCAATGCTGACTCTTTAATGAGAAAGGACGTTAACAGAACGACCTATATGGATTGCCACTAAGCATCGTCACCACCCTTTCCACGTTTTGACATTTTTAAAGAACTAATTTTTCCAAAGTGAAAAGAATTTTAGCAAAAAGTGTTGCTTCGTTATGAGACACAAGCGCGTCTAAATTTACACGCGTCACTTTAAAATTCTCTAAAAAATCATACAAAACTTGTTTTTGACTTTAAAAACGCAAAATAAAGAAATGCCATTTTTAATTATCATGAACAAGTCTGTATCTCGGTTGGTTTGCCTCCAAACCAACTCCCACAAGTGGCTGTCCACTGAAGGTCTCTGTGTGTGCCGCATTGGCGCCTGTTCTGCCCCTTGAGGACGTGCCAGAGATGGCTTCCATGCTTCGCCTTGGTCATCGCATTCACAAAGTTCTCGGTACGATTAACCATTTAATTAATCGAATTGACGTCAGTTTGACATAAAGAGAGTCAAAAGCGTGAGAAAGTTCAATTAAAATGTATACTTTGAATGTTAGTTTTAAGTTTAAATTATATATTTTTAGATATTTTTTATTTCGAGACATTTGGAGATTTAAACAAGTTTAAAAGCTCATTTTAAAAATATATTTTTTCATTTAGATATGAATTTCAATTTTATTGTTATAATTTGTTTAATAAGCCTTTATTGAATTTGAACTTATTTGAAACAGAAAATAATGGCGATGGCGAAAGTGTCACACTTGCACTTTTAATATTGGGCACGGCTGTTGTCCAATAAGGAAAAAAATTGAAAATATTTTATTTTTTAAAAATTGAATTTTACTTGAGATAAACCAATTTTTCGTTTGAAATAAAGTTTATTTAAATTCTTCAACGAAATGTATTTCCGATTTCCATTATTTTCATTTTCACTAAATTGAATTCATCGCTGCAGAGAGCCCACACCCATCCAGAACCCTGCCAATCGACTAAAAGTCGAATATTTGTTCCATTACGTAATGTCAGTTGCATCTGAGTGGAAAACTTTTGAAACTGTAGTAGCGTAAAGCCTGAATCAGAGTTTTTAGGTCTTATTTGGAAAGGAATAATTCAGCAAATTTACATCACTGATGCTCTTAGCAGCAAGCATCGTCCTTTGATGCTAAAATAACCAGGGCGGCAGTCTGCTGCAAATCTTGGGTGGGTCCTACCCAGAATGGGTGGCGATCTTGGGGGGGGGGGGTCCTGGGATCACTATCATTAAAGTAGACCCCTCACTACCGAAAAGTTGGAAGTTCCGGACCCGAGACCCCCCCCCAGGGTTGCCGCTCATGTAAAAGAAGGCATATAATGAAAAGAGAATGAAAATAGAGAATAGTGCTCTCATAACTTCACCACCTTCTAAGTGATTTCCTCATAAAAGCATGGATTAGATCTCCGAGACTTTATGCTTTCTTTATAGTTTCTTCACACCACCTTGAAAACAAAGGTTGCGGTAAAGGCATGACGTGATGGCATTAGGCTCTGTTCGCATTCAAAGGCGTCTTTTATGATTCATACCAAAAATCAATAATATGCCACAAAAATGTCGGAAAAAATAGATCAAATTTCTTTTTTCTGCTTTTATTACAACGTTATCTCGTTGCACTGGGAAACGGTATTTTAATATTCGAGACACACACAATGCAACAATTACAGCATTCTTTCCCTTAATGCATTCTGTCTCCATTTTATCTGAGTTATTTGAAATGGAAGAATGGGTGCTCAATAAAGGACTCATTTTTCATAGAATCGATTTTTCAATATTTCAGGATTTTAAAAAATTAAAGTTGTTTTGCATAATACATTTTAAAATAGTTTTTATTCAAAATCCTAAGTTCTAATTATTCGTCCACATCCACTCACAAACCTTTTTCCGAGAAGAGTGCCATGTACTGCGAGTTCATTGGAGAGGCTTTCATTTAATCAATATAAAAGCGCCAACAAAAAACGGAAATTATTTTGCAGAGCATCATATGCTCGTGTCCTTCACTCTATATGCTAATGCATAAAGACTTTCCGAGTGCCAATTCATTTGTTTTACTTACAAACTATTAGAAATTTTTCTTTTCATCACTTTCAGTGAAAACCTGCTCAAAGTTACGATCTTTTTTTGTTTTTTTTGGAACTGTTCTTTACTCTTTTTTCAAATGTTTCATGCAACATACAATTTTGTTTGCCATAAGTAAACCGCTGTCATCGCTAGGTGATGAAATTTCAGAAGAGAATAAAAAAAGATATCAGAGGCAGTTCCAAAGAGAGGAGAAGAACTATTTGTTTTCAGAGTGAGAATATCAAGCACCAAGAAGTCAGTGCACATTCTTTAATTTTTTACTTTCAGCTGCTGTCATTAGGAGTCACCACAACGAATAATTTATCTAAGCACTTTTCTATTTTCTGCATTTGCCTCTTTTTATCCTACTTTTATCATATCTTTTCTCACTACATCCATTTAGCTGCTTCGTCATCTTTTCTTCTTTCTCTTTCCTGGCAGTTCCATCTTTAACATTCTTCTTCTGGCATAATTCGTCTCCCTTCTTTGCAATTCTCCAAACCATCTCTAATACTTGCACAACTATCAGAGTGAATTTCAAAAAAAGCATTAAAAAATTATTTTAACCTATGTTGGGGAAGGGGGGGGTACATGTTTCCAATGCACCCCCTCCCTGGATCCATCCCTGGATGTATTTTGATAATCATTAATGCATAAGAACTACTACAATATACGACTGCAGCTGCACACTGATTAGATTTATTTATGCTTAAAAGTTTTTCGACGTTTTTTGCTAATAAAAAAGGGTTCTACTCGTGGGAAACTTTGTGTGTAATGCAAGTTTAAATTCGAAGCTTTTTTGCTTTATATTTTGTGGAGAGATGCATAAAAATGAAATAGGGTATTTATAATAAAATCTATTTATATTGCAAGCATTTCAAACCGACTTTTTAAATATAAATGTATTCTGAAAAAGTAAAATACTTTTTTGGGGTTTAAAGTGAATAAGAATTGGAAAAAGTTTATTTAACATTTAAAATTCATTTGAAAAACCCAGAATGATAAATAAGAAAAACGAGAGAAAAATCCAGATTCTTTCAATACTCCACGGCCACTCACTTTTGAATAAAAGTTTTTCTATTTCCATTTTGAACCTAGAGATTATTCTCATTTAACATTTACAATGATTAATTTTATTCAAATTTTTAAGTTAACTTTCAAACTTTTGACATCTTTTCCACGGGCTTGTCATAGAAAAGCAGACGGCTTTTTAGAAAGCCATAGAACGTCAGAATGTGACGTCGTTGTATTAATAATTGAATTTTTTCTTATAATAGGCTTTTGCCAAATAAAGTATTGAAAATTTTGTTTTTTTATATATTTTTTATAGTGCTGACTATAGAGGTGAAGAAGATGATGAGGATGGTGATGATGATAATGATGATGAGAATAGTGATGATGATAATGATGATGAAGATAGTGATGATGATAATGATGATGATGAAGATGCTGATGATCATCTTATCAATCATGAATGTCCATTTGTGAAAATATTTTTGTGGCTCATTAAAAGAACATTTTCAAATATGCTATTCCAAGAGATGCCAGGTAGCATAGTAATTATTTGCAAGAAACTGCCATTTATTTCAACCATCTTTTCCGTTGGGAAACAAAATACAAAAAGATTAATCTTCCAGAATTTTCCATTCGGCCACCAGAGCGGTCTAATACGAATTGATTCACTCCGTCCATAAAATGTCCCAAATATGGAGAAAATAAAAACATATATGCTATGTAATATTGTTTAATGACGGGCTTCCAGGCCACTTAGGCTGCATATTTTCATTTGCGCCTTTGGGTTACTGGGGAATTTGTTGCACTTGAACCTAGGACCTTTCGTTATTGGTCAAACTGAGAGTCGTTGCCGACTCAGCTAACCGTTCACCCACTCAGCTACCCGCTCACTTATTTCACCTTCTCCTCCCTCCCTCCCTCCTCCCTCCCTCCTCCCTCAAGGAACAGCGAACTGCGCCAACATCGTGTATTCAGGACAGGACGTCGACAGAACCGAAACCACCAACTCCATCAACCGTCTGCTACTCTCTATATTTTTATCTGTTTTTCAGTTTTTCTACTATTTTAAACTTGTTTTATTCAATCAATCAATCAAATAGATTTCTATAGCGCTCTTTCTTCAAATTCAAGAGCGATTTTTATTATTTTTAAACTGTTTTATTTTTTTCAACTTATCTTTTTTTCTAAATAATTGTGAGTATTTCTCAATACTTGCCTTTTTCTATAATTCCTTCAACTATTTTCGCCATTTTTATTCGAATAGTTTTAAAAAAGTTTCTTCTAACTCCTATTCGTCTCTAATCACTTGTTCCAGCTATCTTTTTTCCCAAATTTTTCTTTAAAACAAATTTATTTCTTTTTTCTCCAATTTTTATTTAAAATATTTTTAAAAATCTTGAACAGGTGCTATTCGGAAAGCAGCGCCTGTGATAGTGGGCAGTCTGGTGGTGATGGTGGTTGCACTGGCTCTGAGCATCATCGGCAGCAAGCACCGTGACGTCAGGAACCTTTTGGCTGCCACCTTCTACATTGCTTCAGGTGGATTGAGGGGTTGGGTGGATGGTGAGTGGATTGAGGGGTTGGGTGGATTGAGGGATTAGGGGGATTGAGGGGTTGGGTGGATGGGGATTGGGTGGATGGTGGTTAGGTAGATGGTGGGGTTGGGTGGATTGAGGGGTTGGGTGGGTTGAAGGGTTGGGTGGATTGAGGGGTTGGGTGGATTGAGGGGTTGGGTGGGTTGAAGGGTTGGGTGGATTGAGGGGTTGGGTGGATTGAGGGATTGGGTGGATTGAGGGGTTGGGTGGATTGAGGGGTTGGGTGGATTGAGGGTTGGGTGGATTGAGGGGTTGGGTGGATTGAGGGGTTGGGTGGATTGAGGGGTTGGGTGGATTGAGGGGTTGGATGGATTGAGGGGTTGGATGGATTGAGGGGTTGAAGAGATGAGTGGTTGAAGGGTTAGGTGGGTGGTGTTTGGGGGTTGGGTGAATGGTGGTTGGGTGGATGGGGGTTGAAGGATTGGGTGTCTAGATATAGAAATAAATCTAAGCGGTAATTTAATTAGTGAAGATGGCAGACAAATTGTATGTTTGAAAAGACAAATAGACACACCAAATCGAGCCTTTTTGTTCTGTAATTTCTCTTCCGACTGCATTCCTTAATGACTTGCACAAATATTTTATTTCTCTTTACGAGCAATGTGCTCATGACTACTTTTTTATACTTTGAAAGAAAGCTTTCAAGTTTCTATTTTCGAATTTGTATTATCAAATATTAATGATAAATTCATTAGCATATTTACAGCCTTTATGTGTTTTTAATTCCAATTCTTACAACTCTACTTCACTAGCAACTATTTTCAATTCAACAGCCTTGTTTCTGGCGGTCGGCGTGATCCTGTACATTTCTTCGGTGAACGACGAGGTATCTCACCGGAGAAAGTCAGCCACTGGCGAGAGAGAGGGCTTCGACTACAGGTACGGCTGGGCGTTCTTCTTCAACGGCATCTCTTTCATCTGCAGCATGGTCGCTGCCGTCAACAACATCACGCTCTACCTCATGAAAGCAAACCCTCCCAAACGACCCAACTTCGTCATCTCGCCACGCCAAACGATCGACGCAAACTACTTGGTGATGTCGCCATCGGAAACGATGCATCGAGAGTTCGGCATGCGGGGAGAGTCGTTGAGCGAAGTGGCATCGCCTGACTCGAAGGGAACCGACGCAATGGATAAGCCGTACCTCAACACCATCACGCCAGTCTGAATGGAAGACAAAGCTCGCCGTTTATTTTACAAAAAAACGTCCGTTGATCATTGATTTCACAAAATGACTTCAACTTTGTTTGACATTTAAAGATTAAATACGCTTTATTGATTAGATAACAATTAATAATTTAGAATTGATGGAAATGATGGAGTTCAATTTCTTGGCGGAGAAACGTATCTTTTCAGTTTATTGCTGACGATGACAGTTCCAATTAGAATGGTGAGAACACTGACGATCTTGCAGCTCGTACATCTGTATTAAGTCTGAAACTTAGACATTGATATTAGACATTTTTTAGGAAAAGTATGTATAATAACTTAATGTATTTTAGTTTAGATATTAGCTTTAATAAATCAAACTATGATCAGAATATTTATATTATAATATAATAAAATTATGATATTATAGTACGACTATTTTAGACGAAGTTGAATCAACAATTTGAATAATAAAATAAACATGCTTTTTGGTTGCAGTATTTTGTTTTTGATGGCCCTCTTTTTCTTCCGAAGAGTTATTAAATAAACCCTCTTTGTATGGTCTCAACAAATCATTAATTTTCCCCATTTTTCTTTGTATTTAGGGAGTTAAAAAGCTATTAAACCCCCATTTAAAAAGTAAATTCATAAAATACTTTAAAAAACTTATCTAAAGAGTCTTTTGAGAAAAGATAAAATTTGGTGCATAATTGTCCAATAATCTTTTATCGTCAAGACATAAAAAGTTTTAATTATTCTAATATTTTTATTTCATCAAATTTGTATAAGTTAAATAGAAATAATTTACAAAGAAATAATTGTAAATCAAATTTTTTGGAAAAAAAAAACAATTTAAAAAAAAATATTTTGCAATGCTTTACAAAATTTCAAACGGCGGAAAATTTGATTATTATTGATTGCTGCGAATTGTTTTATTTCGTGAAGAGAAAAAATAAATTTGGATACTTTATTTGGTGTTTTCTTATATTTTAGATTCAAAAATGGTTTTTGAGCGTTTTACAAATAGACTTATTCGAGCTTCCTTTGTTGGAGAAACATCATCAGGCAACAAAAACAGTGAGCATTTTAGGATCTTTTTCTTTTTAATCAATATTTATCTTTTAGCTTATTTAAGCAACTTGTGATAAAAAATTTATAAGATAAAAGATTAAGTTAGAAATACTAACAATTCTTTTGCAGAATTAAAATTTGTCATTGTGGGTCACAAGTTAAAAGAAGATGCTGTTCTGGAAGAAGCGCTCAAAGTACCTTCTATCATAAGAATAATATATAGATAAATTTAATTTTCAAAATAATATTCTTAAGAACAAAAGCCCTGATCTTCATGATCTCTTCAACACACAGATTTACTCTGATAACATAGTGTATTCAGACACCGGCTTTGAACACATTGTGTCGAAGCAAGACGAGAACAAGACACAAGTGAAGCAGACGCCAAGACCACTCCGAACCCTCTTCGTCCTTGACAACTTTGACGGATCGATTCTGAAACAGCTCGTCAAGCACAACTGCATCGTCATTGGTCCACCAGTCATCATGAAGTGCTCCTCTCTCAAGGTTGTTGTGGTCTTGTTTTCATCCCATCCCATATCCAACCATCTAACCATCCCATATCCAACCATCTAACCATCCCATATCCAACCATCTAACCATCCCATAATCCACCACCACAATCATCTCATATCCAACCATTCCACATTCCATATCTTACTATCATCATCCCATACGCAACCATCCATCCCAAATTCCTACCACCATCATGCAAAACTCCACAATCCAAACCATCCCATAATGCACCATCCCATCCCATGCCATATTGCACCATCCCATCCCATGCCATAACGCACCATCCCATCCCATGCCATAATGCACCATCCCATGTCATGCCATGCCATAATGCACCATGCCATGCCATCCCATGCCATAATGCACCATCCAATCCCATGCCATAATGCACCATCCCATCCCATCCCATCCCATGCCATAACGCACCATCCCATCCCATGCCATAATGCACCATCCCATGTCATGCCATGCCATAATGCACCACCCCATCCCATCCCATGCCATAATGCACCATCCCATGTCATGCCATGCCATAATGCACCATCCCATGCCATAATGCACCATCCCATGTCATGCCATGCCATAATGCACCATCCCATCCCATGCCATAATGCACCATCCCATCCCATCCCATGCCATAATGCACCATCCCATCCCATCCCATGCCATAATGCACTATTCCATGTCATTCCATGCCATAATGCACCATCCCATCCCATGTCATGCCATAATGCACTATTCCATGTCATCCCATGCCATAATGCACCATCCCATGTCATGCCATGCCATAATGCACCATCCCATGTCATGCCATGCCATAATGCACCATCCCATCCCATGCCACAGGCGAAAGACGGAAATGCACTTGCCTTGCAAACGAGGAGCAGGCCGCTGTACAACCTCGCCATGGATAAGGTCACCGTGTGCATCCACGGATTCAGAGACAAGGAGGAGATTGTGAGTGGCTTGGGTGCAGGGGGTGGTCGATGGTTGGTCAGTGGGCTGGCAGGCAGGGTTGATTGGCGAGTGGTTGGAGAGGGGTGGTTGCGAAAATCGTGGTGGTGGTATATGTTTATATAGTCGTAGAGGGTGGAGATGATGGATTTGATGATGATTAATATGACTATGACAATGATGGTGATCATGCAATCAATGGCATAAAGGGAATTACAATACAGAATATATGTTTAAATTCATAACAATAACCCTTCATTTCAAACCCTCCCCCCCAACCAACCAACAACAAGTGCGGTCTGGCGAACCTGGTGCACAAGATGGGGGGCAGTGTGAGGAAGGAGGTGGGCGGTCCGGTCACCCACCTGGTCACCAACCACACCTCGGGCGATAAGTATCGGGTAGGTGGTTGCTGGGGCTGCTGCTGGTGGTTTTGGGGCTTTATCACCCTTGCTTTGCCTTCACCTTAATCACCATCCCTTTCATCAACTCTCTTCCATCTCATTCATTCCTTTCCTACCATGCCATTCTCTCTCATCACATCTACTCCATTCACCATTTCTCCCTTATCACTTCATTCGCCTCCACCCATTCACCATCACTCCACCCATTCACCATCACTCCACCCATTCACCATCACTCCACCCTTTGACCATCACTCCACCCATTCACCATCACCCCACCAAATCCTCCACCCCATTCGTGCACTTCACCCTCCTCCTCCCCTTCCCTCTCCCCGAACAGACGGCAGTCAGCATGGGCGTCGCGGTGATGACGAGTGAATGGGTGCATGCCTTGTGGGCCCTGCGAGACCAAATAGAAGTGACCGCATTCGATATACAGGTGCTCCTGATGATGATGGGGATGGGGGTGGTGATGATGATGATGATGGTGGTGGTGATGATGATGATAATCTTTAAAATTTTCGCAAAAAAAAAATATTACTATCCCCATACATCCATGAAGAATTTCACCATAAATGCCCAAATTTACTCCATCCATCTCTCACATCCACCACTCACACGTCTCATTGGAACAGGATAAATTTGTTTTGAAGCCCTTCACAAACTCTGTTCTGAGCTTCTATGGCTTTCCTAAGCAGGAGAGAGATCACATGGAGAGGCTTACCCTCAATAATGGTGAGTGAGTGATTGAGTGAGTGAGTGAGTGAGTGAGGGTGGCTGGTTTGTGTGGGGCTTTACTTGTACAACGCTTCTTTTTAATCATGTTATCCGCTTTTGAACTAACTATTCTTTCAACCTATCACCGTCCATTACCAACCCATCATCACCATAACTTCAACCCATCTCACCACCAACCCCCCCCCCTCCCACCAACACTCCAACCCACCACCAACCCTCCCACCAACCAACCAGGGGGCTCTCACGTACAGGCAGGCTCACCATCAGCCACCCACCTCATCCTCCACCACTCACCCACCCCCAACTACATCGACGTACCCTACCAAGTGAAGATTGTCACCTCAGAGGTGTGTTTGGGTGGGGGAGGGGGTTAGGAGAGTTAAATGTTACGAGGGGAGGTAGAACTTTGAGTTTTAAAATATATAAATTAGTTTTAAAGAATGTTTTAAGTTGCTCAATACATTTTCGATTTCATTAATCTTGCCATCGAAAATGCTGTTTATTCTCTTTCTTGTTATCCTTTGTCCCACCACTCCTTCCAAGCATCCCCATCATTCATCCAATTCAGCAATCATCTCCATCACTCCATCCATCATCCCATCCACAACCCATCCATCATCCCCTCTATTAACTTCTTCATTTTCTTCCCTTCATTCATTCCTATCCACAAACCATCCATCCCACTCCACAACTCATTCACCCATCCATCCCACTCCACAACTCATCCATCCCACTCCACAACTCATTCACCCATCCATCCCATTCCACAACTCATCCATCCCACTCCGTAACTCTTCCACCCATCCATCCATCCCATCCCACAACTCTTCCATCCACCCATCCATCCATCCCATCCCACAACTCTTCCAACCACCCATCCATCCATCCATCCCATCCCACAACTCTTCCAACCACCCATCCATCCATCCCATCCCACGTGACAGTGGTTCTGGGCTAGCATCCAAATAGAGGCGAGTGCTGACGAAGGCATGTATCCCGGATTCATCGGTGATGATGATGATGACGACGATGAGGATTTTCATAGGTCGTCTGCAGGCAGACTAAATACCACAGGAGGTGAGCGAGGTTTTGCTGTTTTACTTTTTTTTTCAATTTAGTTTTTTCCAAAAAATCTTTTTTTTTTGCCTTAATAATAGTTTTTCTCATCCCTGCAGCTCCTTTTTCTCGCACCCTTACCCACCCACCCACTCACCACCCACCCACTCACCACCCACCCACTCACCACCCACCCATCCCTCCCACCCCCGCAAACAGGCACACCTGGCTCGGTGAAGAAGCTGAACGTGAAGGAGCAGTTGGCGCAGCTGGCGAACGAGGGTGAGTTGCCGTGCGGTCTTGCGGCCACCACCCTTTTCTCCATCAACAACTCCCTCTTCGACGTCACCAACGACGCCGCCTCTGCCACCATCGTCCAAGGTGGTGGTTGGCGGTTGTGGGTTGTGGTTGGGGTGGTGGTTGGGTGGTTGTGGTTGGGTGTGGGGTGGTGATGATGATTGGTGGTGATTGGAGGTGATAGTGGCGGGGGGGGGGGGGGGTAGATGATGATGATGATGGTGAAGACGACGACGACGATGATGATGATGGTGATGATGATGATACAGAAGGAGTGCAGCAGAGTCCATGCAGACTCAAGGAGCTCACGAAGAGACAACAAACCATTCTAGAGCTCATTCAGGTGAGCCTATCATCATCATCACCACCATCATCATCACCATCACCACCATCATCATCATCACCACCATCATCATCACCACTCTTTGATAGGGCTGATGATGATGGTAGTGGTGGTGGTGGTGGTGGTGTTGAAATTGGTCTTAATGATTGATTACTAATCATATTACTAATTAATTTTTTCCATTATTTGTAAATGGTGTAATAATTTATACATTTTTCATTTTTCAAAAACCACCAGACTGAGATGAACTATGTGAACATATTGCAAACGATTGTGAAGGTGGGTAGGTGCTCCATCCATCCATCCCTAACATCCATCCATTCATCAATCAATCCTTCACATCCATCCATCCATCTTCTACCCAACAATCCATCTGTCTAACCCATCCCACCCTCCATCCATCCATCTCAACCACCCACCCACCCACCCATCCAACCAACCCAAAAAGGTCTTCAAGCAACAAATCGAAAAGCCAGACCAGCCAGGGGGGCCGATCCTAGACGGCCAGAGGGTCAAAATCATATTCGGCGCCATTCCCAACATCCTCGACATCCACCAGAACATCAAGAAGCAGCTGGAACAGGCGAACTTCCTCGCCAACGACCACGCCTCCGTCGGCAATGTCTTCCTCTCGAATGTTTGTGCTGTCCTGTGTGCTGTGTGCTGTGGTGTGCTGTGGTGTGGTGTGGTGTGCTGTGGTGTGGTGTGCTGTGGTGTGCTGTGTGGCGTGCTGTGCTGTGGTGTGGTGTGCTGTACTGTGGGGTGCTGTGCTGTGATGTGATGTGATGTAGTGTGCTGTGGTGTGGTGTGCTGTGCTGTGGTGTGCTGTGCTGTGGTGTGCTGTGCTGTGGTGTGCTGTGGTGTGGTGTGCTGTGCTGTGGTGTGATGTGCTGTGCTGTGCGGTGGTGGTGGAATATTAATTTTGTTAAATAGATTTTTAATGTTTACAATTTTTTTATGAAACGATTTTTACGTTAAAAATTTTTTTTGCTTTTTTATATTTTTATTCTTCAGTTTTTAATATCCTGATTACCAAATCATTTTTCTTACCTTTCCAACTATTGTTGGATCCACTGTCGTCAACCCTCCTCCATCATCATCAATACTCACAAGCCATCATCTACCACCATCCACACCATCCACCACTTTCCACCCACACCATCCACCACCACACCCACCCACCCACGCACCATCATCCACCACCACCCACCCCCACCCACCCACAGGCAGACAAACTCCTCAAGACCTACCCCACCTTCATCAACTACTTCGAGTACATCAAGGAAGTGATCGAGACGTGCCAGAAAAATCTCCCGCGCTTTCACGCATTCCTCCAGGTGTGTGTGTGTGTGTGTTCATGTGTGTGTGTGTGTGTGTGTGTGTGTGTGTGTGTAAGTGTGTGTGTGTGTGTGTGTTCATGTGTGTGTGTGTGTGTGTGTGTGTGTGTGTGTGTGTGTGTGTGTTCGTGTGTGTGTGTGTGTGTGTAAGTGTGTGTGTGTGTTCGTGTGTGTGTGTGTGTTCATGTGTGTGTGTTCGTGTGTGTGTGTGTGTGTGTGTGTGTGTGTGTGTGTGTGTGTGTGTGTGTGTGTGTGTGTGTGTGTTTGTGTTCGTGTGTGTGTGTTCGTGTGTGTGTGTGTGTGTGTGTGTTCGTGTGTGTTCGTGTGTGTGTGTGTGTGTGTGTGTGTGTGTGTGTGTGTGTGTCTGTGTCTGTGTCTGTGTGTGTGTTCGTGTGTATGTGTGTGTGTGTGAAGAATAATAATCACCACCACCATCATCATCACCACTACCACCATCACCACCACCACCATCATCATCACCACTACCATCATCATCACCACCATCATCATCATCACCACCACTCAGCTGTGTCGTTCCAACACGGAGTGCGGTAGGCAAACGTTGACAGAGCTCCTGATCAGGCCTGTGCAGAGGTTGCCCTCCATATCACTGCTGCTTAGGGGTGAGTGGGTTGGGGGGGGTGTTGGTGGTGGGTTGGTAGTTTGTTGGTTGGGTGGGTTGGTAGTTTGTTGGTTGGTTGGGTGGGGTTGTGGGTGGGTTGGTAGTTTGTTGGTTGGTTGGGTGGGGTGGGGTTGTGGGTGGGTTGGTAGTTTGTTTGTTGGTTGGGTGGGGTTCTGGGTGGGTTGGTAGTTTGTTGGTTGGGTGTGGTCGTGGGTGGGTTGGTAGTTTGTTGGTTGGGTGGGGTTAGGGGTGGGTTGAGTGAGGTGGTGGGTGAGTAAGAGTGAGTTTTCAGTGAGTGGGATGAATTAATGAATGAAATTATATCGATATCATTAATTTATTATTATAATCATCATTATCATTACCACTCCAATCTTTCCAAATTCCTCTTTTCCCTCACCCACCATCAACCATCATCATCATCACCACCCAACCAATCACCACAGACCTCCTCAAGAGGACAGATGACAGACATCCTGACCACGCCCCCTTGCAACAAGCCCTCCACTCATTGGAGTCGGTCATGAAGTATGTTCGCTTTTTCATGAATATCTAGTTAGCTTTTTCATGAATATTTAATGAACTTTATATATACATTTATGAATATATAATATATATCTACTTAGACATATACACAGAGGAATATACACACAAATATAAAGTGTAAAACACACACACACATACACATAAAAACATCTACCCACACACACAAACACACACACCCACACACATACACATAAAAACATCTACCCACACACAAACACAAATATACACATGCACATACACACACAGGCACACAAATATATACACAAAAGTATACACATACACATATACAAACACATACACACACAAACACACACACACTCAGGCATATAAACGAAGACAAGCGCAAGTCGGAGGCTCACCAAGTCCTCTTCGACATCATCAACGACATCGAGAACTGTCCTGTGAGTGGTGATGATGATGGTGGTGGTGGTGGCGATGATGATGTCGATGATAATATTACTAATCTACCCCCCATTATCTCACCCAAACAGCCCTCCCCTTAACCAACCCACCCACCACCCTCCAATTAATCCAACCCACTCACTCCAACCAATCCAACCCCCCCAACTAATCCACCCACCCCGAACCAATCCACCCGCCCCCAACCAATCCACCCACCCCCAACCAATCCACCCACCCCCAACCAACCCACCCCAAACCAACCCACCCCCAACCAACCAATTCACCCAACCACCCTCCAATTAATCCAACCCACTCACCCCCAACCAATCCACCCACCCCCAACCACCTTCAACCCACCCCCAACCAATCCACCCAACTCCTACCAATCCACCCAACTCCTACCAATCCACCCAACTCCAACCCACCCACCCCCAACCACCCACCAACCAAATACCCACCAGGCGAATCTCTTATCGGCGCACCGGCATTTCGAGTTGAAGACTGACGTCACAATGGCGGGAGATTACGAGGAGACGATGAAGGGCGCGCCCGTCACCTTCTTCCTCTTCAACGACTCCCTCGAGGTGGGGGGGGTGAAGATGGTGGGGGGAGGGTTTGGTTTGTTTGTGGCGGGGATAGGGAGGGGGTGAAGATGGTGGGGGGGGAGATAGAGGGGGTAGTGTGGTGAGGTTTTGGTGGCGGGGGGGGGGGGGGTTGGGGAGTTGGTGGTGGAGGGGTAGGTGATATTGGGGATGATGATGATGGTGGGATCATAGATGATGGTTGTATTGGCGGTGCTGCTGATGATGTTGATGATAGAGGTATTGATGATGATTCTATGAGACTCGATGGCTGGTTATACACTCAAGCTACACACACACACACACACAGACACACAAACACACACACACAGACAGATACACAGACACAGATAATTACCCTCCCCCCCATGTAATTCTAGATCTGCAAGAAGCGACTGAGGTTATGCAAGGGTGGAGGAGGAGGAGGTGGGGGTTACCACCACCACAGCAAGTCGGTCAAGGTCTACAAACACATCATCCTGCTCGCCTTCTCATCCATCAAGAGGATCGTGGATGTGTCGGATGGTGAGATTTGGGATGGGGTGGGCGTGCTTGTTGGCGATTGGGTTGTAGTCTTTTGGAGTCTTTGTTAAGGGTCATGTTGGGTTTTGGAGCTGCTAAATCATCACTACCACCACTTCTACAACCACATCACCACTACTACCACAACCACCACCGCCACAGCAAACGACAACAGCATCTTCGCATTGGTCGTCAAGCAGCCGAACGAACATGAAAAACTCCTCACATTCTCCGTCAACAACCACCACCACAATGCCAAAACCCCTGCCAACCAGCAAAATGCCAACAACAACACGCGCCAATTCTACAAGAACAGCTTCATACGCGACAGTGGCGCTTCGATGTTAAGCATCACGTCGACCAGAAGTACGATGAGTCACGTGCGCTGCAACGTCATGTCACGTGACGCGTTCGATGACGTGACGGATGACGAGGCGTCAAAGGTGAAGGAGGAGTTGTTGGTGCTGTTGTCCAAGGCCATCTGCACGAATATGTGTCGTACTGATCACGTGAGTGGTGGGTGGTGTTTTTAATGTGGTGTAATGGTGGGTGGGATTTGGAGGAAAGGGCGTGGGTGGGTGGGTGAGGTGGTTAGGGTTTGTATGGGTCAGCGTTGTTTGGTTGTCGGGTTAGGTTTGAGGTTTGGAGGGATGAATGTGGTCAGAAGGAGTGTGGTGTAGTTGTGTCGCGTGGGAAGATTGCGTGGGTTGTGGGTGTGGTAGAGTAGTTAGACCGAATGGATTGTAGGTTTAGCTGGGTGGAGTGTGGAGTGGTTAGCTTAACCTGATTGCTAGTTCAGCTTATGTTACGGGGGTGTTTCTGGGTCAATCCAAGTGGCTTCTCATAAAAAGCCAACGTACGCCGCCGCAGGAGAGGCTGTTGGCTGCGGTCGACTCTCAAGACCTCAGCATCGACGTCTCAGACCTCCACTCGATGACCCTCTCCAAGAAGTAACTCCACTCTCTTAAAATCTCAACCTTGAATATTTAAAAGCAACTTTTAATCTTAAATATTTTAAATCAATTTTTAATCCTAAATATTTAAAATCTTATTTTCATCTTAAATATTTTACATCTTATTTTCATCTTAAATACTTAAAATCTTATTTTCATCTTAAATATTTAAAATCTTATTTTCATCTTAAATGTTAACAATTCACTTTCAAAGCTAAAATATTGAGAATCAATTTTTAAGTTTTATTCAACTTTTAAACGATTCATCCTTCTTAAAAATACACTCCCCACACTTACTTTCATTCACCCACACCCTCCTGCACCACCTCTTGCACCACCTCCTGCACCACCTCCTCTACCACCTCCTCCACCACCTCCTGCACCACCTCCTTCACCACCTCCTCCACCACCTCCTCCACCACCTCCTCCACCACCTCCTGCACCACCTCCTCCACCACCTCCTGCACCACCTCCTGCACCACCTCCTGCACCACCTCCTGCACCACCTCCTGCACCACCTCTTGCACCACCTCCTGCACCACCTCCTCTACCACCTCCTCCACCACCTCCTGCACCACCTCCTCCACCACCTCCTCCACCACCTCCTCCACCACCTCCTCCACCACCCCGCGAACAGACTAGGCAAGCGCATGAGCCGAGTCTTCTCGATGAACCGCACGCCGTCGAACGTTCGACGAGTCCTCAACAGCGCCGCCCAGTTCATCAGTCCGCTGCGACGAAACGCCGGCAACGCTTCGTTCAAGACGCCGTCGTTCTCGGCGAAGAGGCCTCGCCTCACGCCGTCGGTCGAGGCGCCCGTCGCCATCTCGCCCCACCACACATTCGCGCCTTCGTGCGTTTCACCATCGTCTTCGTCGTCGTGCTACCAGGATCAAGATACCGTTGGTGGTTGGATGGGTGGTGGTTGGATGGGTGGTGGTTGGGATGGGTGGTGGTTGGGGGGTGGTGGTTGGATGTTGGAGGGTGGGATAAGGGTTGGGATGGTTCAAGTGGGGTGACTTTAATTAATTCCGAAAATTTTCCAACCCTCACTCCACCACCTCCTCACCACCACCACCTCACCACCACCACCTCACCACCACCACCTCACTACTATGACCACCACCTCCTCACCACCACCTCCTCACCACCACCTCCTCACCACCACCACCTCACTACTATGACCACCACCTCCTCACCACCACCTCCTCACCACCACCTCCTCACCACCACCACCTCACTACTATGACCACCACCTCCTCACCACCACCTCCTCACCACCACCACCTCACTACTATGACCACCACCTCCTCACCACCACCTCCTCACCACCACCACCTCCTCACCACTATGACCACCACTCAGTTCTCTCAGTTAGGCTTCTCAGACTTCATCGACAAGGTCTCCATGGGAACGCCTGCCCTTCAACGGAGAAGAGACACTCTGGCTGTTAGTTTATGTGTGTTTGTGTGTGTGTGTGTGTGTGTGTGTGTGTGTGTGTGTGTGTGTGTGTGTGTGTGTGTGTGTGTGTGTGTGTGTGTGTGTGTTTTGTGTGTTTTGTGTGTGTGTGTGTGTGTGTGTGTGTGTGTGTGTGTGTGTGTGTGTGTGTGTGTGTGTGTGTGTGTGTGTTTTGTGTGTGTGTGTGTGTGTGTGTATTTGTGTGTGTGTTGTGGCGTTCTCAAACTTTCAAATGCAAGTTTTAACCTAATCACTTTTTATTCTTAACCACCACACCTTCATTTTCTTCTCCGCACTACTCCATTTCCTCCCTCCCCTTTCTCTCCCCACCACACCATCTCTCCATTCCCCCCTCCCCTTTCTCTCCCCACCACACCATCTCTCCATTTCCTCCCACCACCCCCCTCCCGCTCAGAACATCTGCTTCGACCACCAGTCTTCCAACCCCACCTTCTCCACCGTTAGCTTCTCGGAACAACAAGATGCAATTCATTTTCAATAGTTTTTTATTTATTATTAATTCATTCTTTTTATATATATTATCATTATTATTAATATATATAGTATATTTTATTATATTATAATATGTTAAATATGTTTTTTATTTTATTAATCATCATTTATTATCTTTTTTCCAATTATACTTTTTCTAATAATTATAATTTATTCATTGATAATGATGATGATGATGATGATGATGACGTCAGAGGAGCAAGCGTCAACACCACGTGGTCGAGGACTTTGACGACGTCTTCGTGACGCCGAACAGCATTCCGTTCCGACAAAGGGCGGTTGTCAACAACAACAACAACAACAAAAGTAATAATATTAATAATAATAATAGAATAATTTCAGATAATATTAATCAGAATAAATGCATAAGCAACGACGAGTTCGAAAGCATCGATGGTAACCACGAAACGAATGTCCTTCCTGATAACGATGCTGCTTTAATTCATAGCAATAATAAAAATAAAAATAATTGTAGTGATAGTAATGATGGTGCTGCTAGTAGTAGTAGTAGTAGTGCTAGTAAAGGCGGTACCACTGCGGCCAAGGAGAGAGTGGTCAGCTACATTGTGAGCTTTTTTCATTCAAATTATTATTAATTTTATCAGGATCTATTATTATTATTATTATTTTTAGCAGAATGTATTATTATTTATTTTAAGATTTCTTTTTTAAATTATTAATTTATACATTTATAAAGTACACAGTTTGCAAAATGTTGCAATCTTTAGGACTACCATCATCAGATACATAATCACGATCATCACATAGCTGGAATCAATACAATACAATACAATACAATAGGAATCAATACAATACAATACAATACAATACAATAGGATACAATACAACGACAAAAATGAATAAATTGTTGATAGATGAGGCTATTGTATGACACTATATTGTTCATTGAAAAATATCCTCATCTACTTTTACTACTACTACCACAACCACTGTTGTTACTACTACTACTACTACCACCACCACTGCTACAACTTCTACTAGCCCTGTTACTACTACTACTACTCTCACACTTCTACAAATATACTTAAATTAAGTAAACTAAATGAATTGTTAATAGGATTGATCTATAACTCATTATCTCATTATCTTTAATTCTCTTCAGGCTTTTTTCAATTAAAGCTATTTTAATTTTTAAATGTTAACCCATTTTCAGAATAAAGTGGAGCAAGTTTAAAGGATGCTGGAACTTTATGTCTTAAGATATTCCGTTTGTGTGTGCGTGTGTGTATGTGTGTATGTATGTTTATATGTTTCCCAAGTAGATTTATGTTTGCATTTTTGTCCCCATGCAAGCTATTTATTCTCCTCTTCCATGAACCGTCACCAAACCAACATTTCAATGGGTTATATTATTCTCTATTATTTAAAATATTTATTACATCGTTGTCGAGATTAGAAAATGATTTCAGAAGTTTAAAACGTAAACTTTATCCATAGAGTGCTGATATTCTATTTCTGATTCTCACCATTTTATATTTCACGCTAAATGCCCTTGTTTTATTAATATTATTTATCTTCATTTAATTATTGTTTTCTCAATTTCACCCGTTCGTTCGTTTCTTTTGATCCTTTTCATATCTCAGAGGTTATCGATGAAACATTTTTAATGCTTTATTGAAAAATAATCTTAAAATAATTGGAGGTTTAATGTCTTCATTATCTCCTAAATGAGCTTTATATTAAAGAATCGAACATTTTAATATAGTTTAGTTGAGTTTAATTATTAAACTTTAATATATTCAAGTCTTTTCAGCAAACGTCACAAAGGTCAGTGAAAATTTACAATTCTTTTAACAGTTTCTTTCAAAGATCAAAATCCCATTAGCCTTGTCTAGCCAGAGACCGGTAGCTCCAGTCAGGGATCAAGCAGTGTCCTCCGTAGTAGGGGTCCTCCTCTGGTTACAATTGCTTTCACTATGAAATTCAACCATGGGCGGCGATCCTGGAGTTCGGACCCCTCCACTTTTTTCCCCAAAATATTTTTAAACAAAAAAACAGAATATTTATATACTAATACATTGTGAGTATGTGTAGTTATAGTGATAGCTGTCTACAACCAAACTATTCTTTGCTATCTTTAATACTCGTGTCAAAACAGAAGTTAAAAAAATGTTTTTTTAAGGGGGGGGGGAGCGGAAGTCCGGACTCCAGAATCCCACTAAAATCGTCCATGCTGGGTAGGACCCACTCAAGATTTGCAGCAGATCGCGCCACTGCATTCAACCTACCCCTCCTTTCCATATATACATTTACTTAATTCATTGATATTGCATGCATTCATTGGCACTGCTGCAATACAACTTGTAAGCCTTTCATTCGAATTATGAAACCGTCAGTCAACCAAATAAATGTATTCAACTCTTATAGATAAAATCTAGAGCGCTCATGCCTGCACCACTCACGCGTGTGTCTGTTCCTCATGAAAAGCCTGCTTGCTTGCACACTACCTCCACTCTTGCCTCTCACCTCCACCACCAGCTCCTTCCTCCATCGAGGATTTTCCAGCCACTTCACAACTATGTTCGTCACATTCATTTGTAGATTCAGGAACTGCATTCAAGTAGTCAATTCTTGTAGAAGAATTTAAGATCGAAGCATTGAATATAATCTGCATTGGTTTAAACCACCTTGTAACGTTCAAGTACTTCTTTCCCAAAGCGACCTTCTGCTGAAAGATCTTTCGGGATTTTAGTTTTATGAAAAGTTAATTGCTATTGAGACGACTCAATAATTATTCTAATAAATTCAATCATCGCCATTCTACTTTAAATTCTGATGCAATTACGGACCATTGAAAACGACTTACTGACTCTGACTGCTTTTGACGCTCACAAGAAGTGGGTACTGGTCATCGGGCACGGTTACAGGGCGGAGAAGGACTAGAATTAGAGTTGCATTGTCCAGAGGGCCTAAGCGATCCGTCACCGAAAACACCTGGGTGTGGCCGTATACATATAAAACATTAATAATAATGTAT